>KK122325.1:139731-156339 GCA_000611955.2 Stegodyphus mimosarum
AATCTTTAGGAATTCTTGGAGGGAAACTAATTCGTGGCCATCTCGCGGGGCGGAGGTTGCCAGATAATGAAAAGCCCCAGTTTAAAGCGCTTCAGATTTCTGCAGTGAGTGGCGGCAATAACGGAATTTTCATCATGGGACAAATCAATGGAATTCCTTGTAACATGACGATCGACACGGGAGCCAATGTTACCATCATTAGAAAAGATTTGGCTCAACAACTCGAAGGTAAACTTATCTGAACGCCGCCCTGCAATACCCTCCAGACTGTGTCCGGGGAGAAGATCGATATAGAGGGGAAATTAAACGTTAACATCACGTTTGGAAGTACCACTTACCATCACACGGCCTATGTAGCAGAAATTACAGACCCTTGCATACTCGGATTGGACTTTTTAAGGAAACACAATTTTTCCTTGGACTTTAAAAATAACGAACTGCATTCTGCCTCTGAAGACATAACTTTATTCGAAATTAATGATGAAGGAGTGAAACCTATCCACAAAAACTCAGTTCAAAAGAAAAGGGGGTTCAGAAACTGAAAGAAGCCAATCTGAAGTTGAGTCCCGCTGGTTCGACCAACGTCAGAAGACGAACGGGAGAAAACATCTTGAAGTTCTTTAGGTTCTCAAAAACTCAGTTCAAAAGAAAAACTCAGTTCAAAAGAAAAGGTGCTTCAGAAACTGAAAGAAGCCAATCTGAAGTTGAGTCCCGCTAAATGCAAATTATTCAGACAGGAAGTGACTTACCTCGGACATGTCATCTCTGCTGAAGGTGTGCGCACGGATCCTGAAAAAGTGTCAGCAGTTAAAGACTGGAGACGTCCCGAAAATGTCCACCAGCTGAGAAGCTTTCTAGGGCTTTCTACCTACTATAGGAGATTCGTGAAGGATTTTTCTTCCATCGCAAGACCCCTTCACAAGCTGACAGAGAGCAAGCAAAAGTTCGTGTGGACAAAAGAATGTGAGAATGCATTTAAGAACCTGAAGGAAGCCTTAACATCTGCTCCAATCCTGACGTATCCTAAGCTCGACAGACCATTTATTCTCGACACGGATGCGAGTAATGAAAGTGTCGGCGCTGTTTTGTCCCAAGAAATAGAGGGCCAAGAACGTGTAGTAGCTTACTGGAGCAAGTGCCTATCTAAACCGGAGAGGAATTACTGTGTCACCAGGAAAGAGTTGCTCGCCATAGTCAAAGCCGTAGAACATTTCCATCATTATTTATACGGCAGAAAATTCCTGCTCCGCACAGATCATGCATCATTGGCCTGGCTTTTAAATTTCAAGAATCCTGAGGGTCAGATAGCTAGGTGGATACAGAGACTCCAGGAATATGACATCATCATCCGTCATCGCAAAGGACAGTCGCACGGAAACGCTGACGCCTTGTCTAGAAGACCTTGCCCGGAAAACTGCCGATATTGTTCCAGGGTCGAAGCTAAATACCAACTGGTTAATCCAGTTGCACGGCAAATTACAGCATCAACATCGGCTGATCCAGACCCATGGAGTGACAAGGAAATCAGGAAAGACCAGATGGAAGACCGTGATATTAAACCCATAATTGAGTTAATGGAGACCTCAAACAGAAAACCTACCTGGCAGGATATTTCGAGCTATAGTCCCACGACAAAACAATATTGGGCTCTCTGGGACTCACTCCATATTCGAAACGGCGTCTTGTACCGAAAATTCGAATCGGATGATGGAAAAACATTCCGATGGCAGCTGGTACTCCCAAGATCCCGAATCCCGGACGTCCTTAAAGAACTACATAGCAGCCCTGCAGGAGGTCACTTCGGAATAATGAAGACCTTGCAGAGAGTTCGGGAGCGTTTCTACTGGAATAATGCAAAGGATGACGTGCAAAAGTGGTGCCGAACTTGCGATGCCTGTGCAAGTCGGAAAGGACCGAAGAAACGCAGCCGGGGGAAGCTGCAACGTTACAATGTAGGAGCACCTTTTGAACGTATCGCCTTTGACATCTTAGGACCTCTGCCACGAACTGCTGATGGCAACAAATACATCCTCGTTGCCATTGATTACTTCACCAAGTGGCCTGAAGCGTATCCTATTCCTGATCAAGAGGCTGTCACAGTAGCAGAGATGATGATACAGCACTGGATTTCCAGATTCGGAGTGCCTCTTCAGTTACATTCCGATCAGGGAAGGAATTTTACCTCGGCTGTAGTCAAGGAACTCTGCAAGCTACTCGGCATTGACAAAACCCAAACGACGCCTTTACATCCCCAGTCGGACGGTATGGTAGAGAGGTTTAATCGAACCATCCTCAATAACCTCTCATTAGTGGTTTCCAGAAACCAACAGGACTGGGACAAGAAGTTGCCACTATTTTTACTGGCTTACCGCAGTGCTGTCCACGAGACTACCGGCTATTCCCCATCTCAGATGCTCTTCGGTCGTGACCTTCGTCTGCCATGTGATCTTTTGTTTGGTCGCCCTCCGGATGCGCCTTCATCGCCTGAGGAATACATTCAAGACCTCCAGGCCCGGTTTGAAGTGATGCACAACTTTGCACGAGAGCGAGTCAACTTGGCGACGGAGAAGATGAAGACCCGCTACGACACGAGAGCTACTGGACATCGTTTC
Source organism: Stegodyphus mimosarum (assembly GCA_000611955.2). Lineage (NCBI taxonomy): Eukaryota > Metazoa > Arthropoda > Arachnida > Araneae > Eresidae > Stegodyphus > Stegodyphus mimosarum. Next base: position 142,344 of record KK122325.1, read on the forward strand.
AACGAAGGAGACAAGGTGTGGTTATGGAATCCGACTCGTCGAAAAGGACTTTCTCCGAAACTACAATCACCTTGGGATGGTCCTTACACAGTCCTAAACAGGCTGAACGACGTCGTGGTTCGGATCCGTAAGTCATCGAACTCTAAACCTAAAGTCGTTCATTACGACAGGTTAGTTCATTACTATGGCCATAGTACGTAGTGTATATAATTGTAAATAGTAATGTACATAGTATAAGACCATGGTCCTATTTGTATTTAGTATTTGATTTGTATTTGTTAAGTAGTAGTATTTGATAAGTATTTGTGTTTAATAGCATTTGTATTTGATAGTATTTGTACTTAGTATTTGAATTGTATTTCGCGTTGGATAGAATTTAATTTGCTGAAAGTCACTTATTTTAATTATTGTTTATTTTGTTATTATAAAGTAATGTTTATTATAGCACTGATGCTTTAGTTGTAAGTTTGGCTTCCTGTCCAGGGATTGTACTGCCCGGGACGTGCAGTCCTTGGGAAGGGGGCAATGTTACGAATTTCACATTTATTTGGCTATTTATTTAGAATTGTAATTAGATTTGCTTCATGTTGCCTTAGCAACGCAGACGATTTTTGAAGAGAAAGCTACGTCGAAAAAAAAAAAACAATAAAAATAAAAGAGCGCGTGCATTTAATGCTTAATAAATAAATATCTCGTAATTACTGTTGCCATCCAGAAAAATCTAGAAAAATCGTGATTGTTCTACTGATAATTAAAAAGCTTATAAAAGCCGAGGTGAAACACCTCATCTCAGTTAGTTAGTTAGTTGTTGTTGTTGCTGTTATACTTGTAGCTGTAAAAAGCGAACTGCTGTTTGTTTACTTAATGCTGTATTGATTGTAGCGATTTCGCTGTGAGATAGAACTATTTTATCTGTTTTGAACTGAGTTTTTGCTAAACGTTTGAGATATTGTGATATTGTGCGAAGATTTGTGAAGAAATATTTCAGCATTTTAATTTATTTCTTGTGGAAAGAATAAATTTTTGTTAACTTTTTTTTACGACTTGTGCATTCAATATATAACGAACTCGTACGCACGTAACAATTTGGAAAGCTTTGCAGGATTACTCCTGTTCAGGTGTTTTTAAACAAGTTATTGCAATGAATTTTAGATGGTTGCTAGTTAACTAAATATAATACCACAGGTAAAAATTAAATTAACTGGAATTTATTAATTATCTTATCTGCGCAAAATACAATATGTGAAATATCAGTACGTTTAAAGCTCAAAAGGGAATTATTTACAGCCAAACCTAATCTCGTATTCTTTCAGGAGGAATTATAAATTTATCAAACCCATCTAATTAAAAGGTTATATACGATTTATGGCTTAACTAAAAAATGCAAACAGCTACTGATCAGTTCTCCATTTCGCATTCTAGCTAGTTTGACAATTAATCAACAGAACTATTTAATATTCTATAGTTTTAACCACTTTGCTTTTCGTTTTGCAATCCGCGTTTCCCTTACTTGCTAAATAAATATGTATATGAGAATGAACCGTGCCTAAGAAACAGTGCGAGTAATACTGAAGAATTAAACTTGTCACCAAGTTTTATTATTTACTAGTATGAAGTAAAGGAAGTATTGTAATCGCGAAAAATTTGGGGTGTCGTATTTCAACGAAAATATTTCTTCGACCGTTCTCGATTCCATTTGAACGATATTTTTGCGTTACATCTGTACGTCCGGACATCCCCCCGGGGGTTGACTCAGGAATTCCTGGGAAGTACTGGCTAGGATCTGTACTTAGGCAGTCTCAACCACGGGGGTATATAATTTGACTTCACAGGACTAGAGGCAGAGTTTATTCTCAGGTTGGTTCAGGCTTGGTAGGGACCGTACTGGTACTGTCGTGTCTGTTCCTCGGGCTCTGGTGGAGCTATATAGCACGTAGAGTTATGGGCCTTCTCGGTTGGGGTTTGGCCCTCATAGTTCCAGTGACGGGGACTGACGAATTTAAGCAAGGCAACCAAGCGTACTTCTGATGCCAAGGGAGTGGTGCCCCGAGGTAAAGGTGTCCAGTGTTCATATTTTCGATTTAGTTTTCAACGTTTCTCGTCCTTGCCGAAGCGACGTATAAAGCCGGGCAGGGACTGTGGGGTCCGCGCCGTCATTGAGGCGTCCTCCAGGACCTGGATATCATAACTTCGAAAGGTGACCCCAGGGCGAAGGTCCCGGCTCTGGCGCAGTGCACGTGCGGACATTCCCCCCGGGGGTTGACTCAGGAGAATTCCTGGGAAGTACTGGCTAGGATCTGTACTTAGGCAGTCTCAACCACGGGGGTATACAAGTTGACTTCACAGGACTAGAGCCCGAGTTAAGTCTCAGGTTGGTTCAGGCTTGGCAGGGACCGTACTAGTACTGTCGTGTCTGTTCCTCTGTCTGAGGTGGAGCTAGATTGGAGATCACCGGCCTCTTCGTCGGGGGGTTTGGCCCCCATAGTTCCGGCGTGGGGACTGCTTGTCCCATGCCTTATATAGGGCCAGGTGGGGACTGTGGGGTCTGCGTCTTCGGCGAGGGGGTCTCAGGATATTGGACAAGCTTACTCCGAAAGGCAGCCCCAGGACGGGGGTCCAGTTCTTGTGTTCTGTACGTACGGACATAATAGAGGACTCTTTTTCCCAAAACATATTATGAAATGGATTCAGGAGAGGAATGTTTGGTTGGTGAAACGGATTTAAAATGGAGTTTTTGTGACGTCTAATACATACATACGTACGTGTATCTCGCATAAGTCAAAAACGTGTAACCCAGAACATTTTAATTTTGTATATGGGATTTATATAACTGTTCTTCTCTATATAGGTATGCATCCCATTTTTTGGTTGCAATCGGCCGCACCAAAAGTATATAAATATATTATATGTATATACACCCACTCTGTTACTCGGCTCTGTGAGCTCAGTTGCTTTATTCTTATATGTTGGTAAATTATGCATTTTTTCTTTAAAAGTGTTTACATTATGTTGCTCTTATGTTCCAGCTGAAAGTTTTTAACCTGCATGCAATAGCTGTAAAATTATCAACAACTTAAAAGTTATTTAAATACCACTAAACCTAACGAAACCGTCATTTGTTTACATTTGAAAACTCTTAATATAATAATGAATTAAGGCAGTTTCTACATCTTCAGTGTCTTTTTTCCGAATGGGACAAAAAGTAAACTTAAGTTTTGTGCCTCGAAAAATCTACCGTCTTGTCAACTGGCCGAATTGCTTGTTTTTGAGTAGAAACTCTAATTTTAATTTTAAAATTGTTTTTTTAACTGCTTAGAGTTTTATATTTTTTGTATGTTACAGTTTTTTAATGCAGGTGTTTTGAGTTTTTTGTATTTTTTGCCTTGCCGCGAATTGAGAACTGAATTAATTCCGTGAGAAATATATGTATAATGAAATTCGGGGAAATAACTTTAAATGAATTGCACCAAAAATATGTATAATTTAACATGCCGTACAAGAAAGTCTGGTGTACATCAGAGTTTTTGGAGTAGAATTTCTGGTCCTTGAACTGCAGACATTAAAACTTCAGAATTAAATTTCTGTTTAGGATTTAGCTGGTTGAATTCTATGGAGTAATTTCCTTTCAAAGATAATTTTGCTTTGAAATGTTAATTAACTATGATATTTTTATAGGTGATCCTTAATTGTAAGGGCCAAATACGTAATTTGCGTCGTATTTTTATATTATTCATAAAAATATTCTATATATATTTCATTCAGAATATTGGTTAGTATATAACAAAGAGGAATTAGTTAGATTTCAGATGTCGTAACATATAAAGCTTTATAAATTAAGACAGTAGTTATAATAATAATTTTATCTGAATTATGTTGCAAAATATTGGAACATCCCATAAATAATGTATTTTTTTCAATTGAATTTGAAATCGGAGGGGGACCGTATAACCTACCTACATCTACTTTTCATAAAAGCAAATAGCAATTTTAGGAAAGATAGTTGTTATTTATGCCTTGAAAGAAAAATGATAGTTTGTTATTTATCCCTTGAAAAAAGAAAAGTTAATTTATTATTAATCCCTTGAAGAGAGAAAAGATAGTTTATTATAGTTGCGTGCGTACGGGTTCGTAATAGATTGAATGCACAAGTTCGATAAAAAGTTAATAAAATTTATTCTTTTCACAAGAAATATAACAAAACGCTGGAATTTTCCTCAGAGATATTCGTACAAGTGTTTACAATATCAAGCAGTAAAAATCAGAGGAATGGAGAAACGTTAAATACAACGCAATTTACAGCGCATTTAAAAAGAAAACTAATCTGATCTCACAGCGAATTCACAACCCTAACAATAGCAAGTAACTAAACAACTGAGCTGAGTTGTTCTTCGTCTGGATATAAATAGTTTTTATCAGGCCGTGCGGAGTTCTAGCGATTTCTGCTGCTCAAGATTTCTGGACGGCAAAAAGAGTAGAATTACCGTTACAGCTAGCAATTACATTTATTGAAATTAAATATAAATTACCGATATAAAACTTTTATTCAATGGTAAACGCACGTGCTCCTGTATTTTTACTTTTCCGGCTCCGGCGTAACTTTCTCTTAAAACTCGTCTCGTGCTGCATTGAACGGGGAAATAAATAGTTTTAATTATAATTATATCAACATTAACTATCTAAATACAAAATTCATAAAATTATTGATCGCTTGTTTCTTACATAAAAAGAAACCAAAAAACTTAGTCTTATTTAAATTAATTAGATCGTTTAATTGTTACTGTCAGAAAAAGGCTTGAAAACGGACTCTCACCTACCCGTTTCAAATTCCGGATTATACTGCGTAGTTAACATTTTTCAAGAAATTCGTTTTTTATATTCTATAATATACTGTTTATAGAAACGTAGCTTTTTTCGTGCACGAGGTAATTTAGCAACTGAACCGATAATCTTAACTTGAATTTCCGAAAGTCGTTTTCTTTTTATTATAAACTTTGGTCTAATCGCCTAGGAATATATATCATTATTAATGATATTATACTCCAGTTAATTTTTTCAGAATTAGGAATGAATGACTACAATGACACGAATTTGAATTTTTATCCGATATTTCCATTCTTTTTACCAAATTCTTAGATTATACGCATCCTAAAATCTGTCTTAGCACGAAACGTAAGAAATGAAGAAACGTTATATGAATCTTAGAACTAAATTAGCAGAGTAAAACAAATCCGGATAAGATTTAAATTTGTCTTTAATGTAAGAAATAACTTTTGTAATTGAAAACATTTCTTGCTTGTATACTATATGAAATAATATAATTATAAATGATAACTATGAAGAATTAAAAAGCAAACGTATTAATTAATGTTTAGAAGAATTAAGCAATCATCATATCCGATATTTTTTATGGTTATACAGAAGAAATCGTAATTTTAAAGAAATGCTTTGAGTATAAAAGTGAAGTAACAACCTGTGATAGGCATAGATTTTTAGCACAGAAATTCTATCAATTTCAAGGGTGAACAAAGTCACTCTTCATCAGGAGCAAAGGAATCTGATTTTCTTTGCTCCTGATGAAGAGAGACTTTGATCGCCCACAAAATCGATAGAGTTCCTATGCTAAACATCTACGCTTATCACAAGTTGTTCTTTCACTTTTATGATGTATTTCAAGTGGGTTTATCTTCTATCTTGAAACACTTTAACACCTTATATTCTTTTTTTTAAAATTATTTTTGAGCATATACGAGCTACAAATATGCGGAAATATATAAGTAATTATTTGTTTGAAAAAATAGTACATTTAATTTGACACTCAAATATAGATTTTTGGAATACAGAACTTTAAATTCACTGAAATAAAATATACTTTCAAGATAAAAGCTGAAAGAAGATTAAAAAATTTTCTTTGATTGTCACATGTTTAAAATTTTAAAATTTGTAACACAGCAAAATATTTAAGCAAAATCTAATAATTTTAAATCTAAATAATTTTAGAAAAATAAATGGTAATAGGCATGGAATCCTTTTATTGTATAAATTAACGTTTATCTACAATATATACATACATTAGTAAACATACAAGCTTCCAAAAGTAAATAGGTGTGTAAGTTTTTTACTTTTCAGAAAGTAACTACCTACCTGTGAAATTGACTGCAAGTGATAAGAAAAAACAACGGTTTAGTTATTCGTTATACAGTAGATTAAATATTTAACTGAAGAGAATAAATTTTAAAAGGAAGAGGAAAGAAGTAATAGCATTTCGGCAGTGTATAAATACATGAGATTAACTGCTGATATATATATATATATACTGGAAATACTAAAGAAGGAAGAAAATTGATGAGAGATTTGTTTGCAAAACTTAAACTGAAAGAAAGAAAGTGGATTTTATTTCAGGCTAAGTAAAAATACTTCTAAACAAAACTTACTGATAAGACCTTATCATTGCGATTGTTTATCGAGTCATATTTTACCTTTTAGTTGACTTAGAATTAAATATTAGATATAACTAATATAAATAAAAATAAAAAATATAAATATAAATAAAAAATGTTGTTTGTGCAGTTCCAGAATATCAGAAACATTATTTACTTTTGTCAACGCTGTGAAACTGAAACAGTATTTTTAAAACTATGTAGGAACTAGCATCTGAGTTTAAAAAATATCAAAATGCGAAATACATTTAAATATGTTCGCATAAAAATGTAATTAATGAATATATTCGAAAAAACATATTGTTGCACATCAACATAAATATATTTGGGTGATATTCAAGTAGGTGTTGTTACACATAAGTATTATATTGTTTAAAAATAAGAATTATTATCTATGAAAAGTAAAAAAAAAATTCTGGAGTTTCACTTTAAAGTTAGCAAGAGTTTCACTTTAAGGTTAACAGTTAGGTTAGCAAGTTTTTCTCATTGAAACCGTTAGAAACATTTTGGATTCGAGCCTTTTCGACTCTTCAAAGTCAGATAATTTCATAGCAAATGCAAACTAATTTATAGTCCATCATCGGTCCAGTGGTAAAATCGCTGAACACTGGTAGTTAAGACCTGGGTTCGATTCCAGGCAAACGAACTAGCTGCATGGTCGTTTTCGTGAGTTTTTCAGAATGTAGAGTGCTTACGAGCCAGTGTCCTTTACATAGTCTTTCCCATAGGAATCTCTTCCCTTTGGCAGCTAGCCCTAGTGTGCTTTGCCGTAATTTCAATAAACAAAATCCAATTTAACACCGCGTTTTGTCTCAATGAGAGACTAAGACATATCTTTCGTAACATTGAGATCTTTTTGGTTTACATATTCTTTTATGCGATATTTATAGCAATGTTTTTCATGTTACATCAATATAAAGTTGAGGTTGAGGCTTTGCATGAATAAGTGTATGCCTACAACAATGAACAGGAAAGTATACAGAAATTATTCGATGTTAATTAATAAAGTTAATAGACATAAAATGTGATGTCTAGATTTTCTTCACATTTTATTTGTTAACTCCCTTTGTGACCACGGATAGTGCGAGGAATCGTACTAATAGAGTTTATCGGTATATGTAAGCGGTAAAACTGCGTTCGGATAAAGCATTCTAAAGTGTTTAAAGGCATTGATACTGCAGGACAACACAGGTCAGTGTACACTGCTCGACATTAATAATGCAACACTAAGAAGGAGTGGTCAGAAAGTGATGAAATTTGGAAAAAAGACAGAGACAGCGAGCAGCAATAAGTGATCTTTATTTCAAAATGATAGTCAGAATACAGAGCGAGAACGGCGTCGGCTCAGTAGGATGTGGGACCGCCGCGAACAACGATGCACGAAGAAACACGTCTAGGCTTAGGGTCAATAAGAGTGCGGATATTGTCCTGAGGGATATCTCTCCATTCCCTTTCAACCATTTGCCACAGTTAGTCTTCTGAACGAGGCGGGGGCAGAGTCTGCAAACGGCGTTCAATCACATCCCACACATGTTCGATTGGTGACAGCTCAGGAGAGTACGGTGGCCAGGGAAGCATCTCTATGCCTTGCACAGCATGATGGCAAATGCGAGTACTGTGTGATCGGGCGATATTCTGCTAAAAAATTGCATTAGGCAGCCCCTGAAGGTAGGGGATTGTTACCGGCGGCAGTATATTATCCAAGTATCGTTGGGCCGTCATAGTGCCCTGAATACGAACTAGAGGTGACCTGGAATCGTAGGCAATAGCGCCCCAAACCACTATGCCACATTGTCGCGTGGTGGGGCATTCCACAGTTACTGCCGGATTAGATCTGTCTCCACGTCGACGCCACACACGTATACGGCGACTGCCACTGGATAAACAGAAGCGTGACTCTTCTGAGACCACGACGTTTCGCCATTCTGTCATCCACATCGCTTCAGTCCTGGTATCATTCTAAACTTTGGCATCTATGCATTGGGGTCAATGGCAGTCTCCTTAACGGACGCCGTGAGTGCAGGCCACGTTCAACCAATCGACGGGAAATGGTTCTGGTCGACAGGGTATCTTGTACATGCTGCAGAATCGCGGTACAAGTGAATTGCGGGACCGCCACAGCTTGTCGGCGGATGCGTCGATCCACTCGTGCTGATGTTACTCTGGCTGCACCTACACCCCTCCTTCATCCCACATTCCCTTGTTCCAACCTTGTGCGCCATAGCCGATTCACCGTGCTCGCATCCATGTGGTTATCAGCTGCGATATTACGTAAAGACCAACCCTCCCTTCTCAGTCCGATCACCATACCCCTCGTAATATCGTCTATCTGCTGGAAGTGCCTTCGTTGACGGCGGCCTGGCATTCTCTCCTATTGCACGTATCCTCCGGGACAAAAAAAAACATTCTGCGGTAATTCGTCTGGCAGAAATAACGATACGAATATTGCTCATTCTACATGTTCCTTCCCTTATATCTTACTTCACGTGCGTCGGAGAGCTGCACATTTCACATCATTCGCCTAAATCATTCTCTCCTATTGCACGTATCCTCCGGGAAAAAAACTAACATTTTTCGGTAATTCGTCTGGCAAAAATAATGACTAGAATATTGTTCGTTCTGCACGTTCCTTCCCTTATATCTTACTTCACGTGCGTCGGAGAACTGCGCATTTCACATCATTCGCATAACTCAATGATGTGCGTCTACTCTAAAATTTGCATACATGTCTGACCACTCCTTCTTGGTGTTGCATTTTCAATGTCGATGAGTGTATGTCGAACAATGTTTCTCACTTTCAGACAGTATATTACCAACTCCATTGCGGTGACGTGTCTTGTTACAGCTATAAACTAGTGCCTTAGAAAAATCATCCATGAAAGAAGATTATCTCATTATACCAGCATTTATAAATTACATTACCACTTTCTGTTATCTAAAGTTTTGTACGCCATTTTAGTGTAATACTATAGCGTGTTGTAGAGACATTAGTTTATTTCGGAGCAGGAGGCATGAAAAATGAGCAGTTCCCTCGCCGGGACTGGAACCTCGGACCTCTTAAATACGTGCCGAGTGTGCTGGCCATTACACCACGAAAGCATGCTAAGAAGGCGGTAGAAATACCTTATAAGGGGGTTTCGCCTTCCTAGGCAAAATCCTGTTTCTATCTTTTGTAAATATTTGCGAAGTCAATAATCTTTCAGTAAACTGGTCACATCTAGAACAAATTTCTTATGCTGACTTATTTCTCAGCTTAACAGCACCTTATTCTATTCAACTATTATCCATACTTGTGCGCTTTGCATTGTTCTCCGTGATAATGTGAATATAAAAGTTTTGGAGGGGTAGAGCGTATTGTCAGTTCGGACAAATAGAACAAATTCATATACAGGGTGTTTCAGCATAGCGGTTACAAATTTTCAGGAGAGATGGAATACACTTAGGCGACGGAAAATCACACAATAATGCATGGTTGGAAACGCTTTCCTGGCGCCGTAGTGACGAAACAAAAGAAATCTGAAAACTTTCAGATTTTACATTACGACCAAAAGGTAACGCCCCTTTGGCGTTTTCTTAACGTTTCATGTGTTACTTTTATTCATTAAATATCATGTTATTCGCACTTAAACCATAAAATTCAGTTCAACAGCAATATCAGAAAATAATTTAAAAATAAGTACATCTTTAGAATTACCAGTACACAGTCTTTCGCGCTGGAGATTAATTTTTTTTTCAGTACAGTGTTGCCATTGCTCACTTTGAAATTGTTGCGTTTGTTAATCAAGAATTCGCTAAAGTTTTCAAAATATGAAATAGATAAAAAAACAAATTCCAAATATGGGCTTCGAGATGCCCGCGTATTCGGGTGGAAATGTACGTTATTTAAAATTTTATATCTCTACGCACCGTTGTTTTTTTGCAGTGCGAGAAACATACATACATTCATGCAGATTCTTCATTATTTAATTTCTTTCAATATAATACGGGGTTCTAACTATTGTCCTTTTGGTGTTATCTGCAATACACAATAAACACCTGCAATTATTGTGATCCCATCATAAAATTAAAAAAAAATATTGTTGAAATTCTGATTTTATCGTTTTCGCGCTGTGACATCACTTCCGACATCTTACTTGAAAAGCTGAATATGCAAAATATTTCTAATGAAAGTCTTCAATTTTGCAAATCACTCTGGCTTTTTATTTAACTCTTTCACGACCAAAGCGCCCAACAGGGCCCCTCATTGAGACGACCACAACCGCCCCAAAATGGCCGAAATTGCGATCTTATTTTCTTCCCTCCCCCTTAAGATATGCAGTAGCAGATGCTGTTTTCCCATATGCATTGTATCAGTTTACTGCAGACAGATTGTCCTAAGAAAATTAATTGTGGTTTCTTATCTTTAGTTTGCACGTAACATTTCGTTGTTGATTCTCTGATTTCAGTTTAATAGCTTCAGATTAGGTTTATAAAGAACGTGATCTAATGGAATCTTTGGTAGAAAGTGCAAAGGAATTTTCACACCTATTTCTGCGTTAATAGAAGGGGAAGGGAGGAAATTGCTGTGAAAGTGGAAAAGAATTTCGGGCGTTTTGGTATTTTAAGGACACAAGTTAGCGAAAGTTTTGATTTCAAAGAGCCTGAGGTCTTAACATAAACAAATAATGTTTTTCTTTAAATTTTCCTCCAGTGTGTAAATTTTAAATGTGAACCAGAAGCAATCACTAAAGAGAGCTAAAATTGCTGTAGCAGCCCAACTGGGATAGTGGTTAGTCATTCTGACTGCGGTAGCGAACGGCCCGAGTTCGAATTCCGGAGAAGGCATGGTAAATATATAGTGTCCGTGGGCCATGGAGACACTCTAAATACGCGGCCAGTCGAAAGAACTGTCGAGAAGTTGTTGGTATATGAGGATGTGTGGGAGATCTTCAGACTTGTCCACCGAGGCGCTTTCTCTAGAAACTTGGGGGGGGAGGAGAAACTGAAAAAAAAGTCCGGCTGGCACTTTTATGGTGTTCAAGACTCTTGTCAACGATAGGCACATTTGACTCCTTGCCTGGATGAATGTCGTGGGCTTCTGCTGACTTTTGTCACACAAATGACATTAGTAACAAAAACAAAGTTGTACTAAGCTAAAAGCGGGTTAAGTTCACTTGCTTGAAACATGGAAGCAAATACTTAGATAATAAATATTGTTTCGAAATGTCCAGATGCAGTAAGATAGCCTCTCGGCAAAGCGGTTTTAGGATTGCCAGAAAATGGCAAAGACATGATAGCCATATTTGGCACGAAATCGCCCATTTGGCGATATCCCATAGACGGATGGAGAACATCCTAGAACGAATTTTTACCGGTTTGGTCCAGAATGTTTTCGAAGGCAGAAAAAAGCTATATAAAGCCTGCTTGTACGCGGAGTAACAGTTTAGTGTCAAGTTGGTCATCGTGTGTATCACGAGAGTGCCTCGTCAGTGTATCACGAATTAGTGCATCGCGAGTTCTAGCGAGAAGAGTCTCGAGAGTACGTTGAGTTCCGAGAACGATCGAACCGAGTCTGGAGCTGTGCTCTTGTGTTTTGCCGTGAAGCTGTCTTCATCGTTATAGCCTGAAGGCTGTGTTGTCCATTGCTTCAGCTTGTTTGTCGTAGTTTTTCGACGGCTGTAAACGTGTTTTTGGAGCTGTGCTGAGTAACACTGGCTAATAAATTGTGTTTTCATGCTTGATCAAGTGTTGTAGTTAATCACCCAATCCACGAACAAACGCAAAAATATTTATAATGCTAGTACTTATCGGTAGATTTTACAACATTTATAAGTTATCTAATGTATTTATCGTTTGTACGTTCTATTCAAATATACTTTCTTTTCACAAATAAAACGAAGGAGTAATTGTTTCGAAATACGGCTATGGAAATGTTTCTGCGAAACGAACGCGGAATATATTTCTTGACAGATTAATTCTTCCTGCGCCGAACAGCGTCGAAAGAAGTACTAAAAATATTCCTTCAACTACCCTGCGCTGTGGACTTGAAAGGCCCTAATGGCAGCAGATGAAAGGCAACATCATGTAAAACAATTAAAATTTCGTGCGAAAGGCTGAGAGACAGGTGAAAATCGTCAACACACTAGTAACGATCTGAGGGCCCTTAGCAACGGTGAAGAACACAAAAGTGACAGTGATTAAGTGTGCCTTTGTCAACACGAGGGTCTTTTCGCAATTTCCGTTCACGTTCTGCTTGAGGTTCCTCATTTTACATGCAACGGAAGATGTCGACCATTTTTCAAATTTGCATCTCAGCGGTGGTGCAATTATTATACAACTCAACTCATCTCGTTGTCGGAAAATTAGGGTTATTCAGTCATAGATGTAACTGTCATCTGTTGTATTTATAGCTAAATGCAGCAGAACTTCAGTTATCTCGTTCCCAAATGTACTAAGCGTCATTTATCTGAATCACTAATCACTCTCTCTCCAGTAAAATAAAAGTCCCCTTTAATCTGTTTAAGTTTTTTTTTTGTGTTTTAAATAATTTTGAAAGGTAATGTACGATATTAATTCTGAAGAAATTGTTAAATTGATTTTAATGAGCACGTGACATCCTTGACATTAATCTACACTTTCCTAACAAACTAAATGATACTATATGGGTTCAAATTATATAGGCATTAAAAATTGTAAGCGAAAAATAATTAACAATATTTATTAAAATTGATGTCATTTCTTTAATTAACTGCTTTAGTAATAAAAACATATCCTAATTATTTATAATTTGAAATACTTTAAAGTGAAAAATTTCACTTTAATACTTTCGGGTTTGAAATTTTGTTTTTGTTTTCAGATCGACTTAAATCAAAATTATTTCATTATTTTGTTTTATTTGAAATAGAAGCGACCTGTGTGTTAAGTAAAATAAAGATATAATTTCATTATTGATTTTTTTCGAAAACCATGCATATATATATATATATATAAATGACGTAAAAAATAGAAAAAGACGTAGTAGCAATGGTAATATCGTAGCACGTAGAATGCACAGAACGTAGCAGATCCATATTGAAGAGGTAGAATATTCTGATTGCATAATACGCTAAAATGTTAAATGTTGTGATTATGATTTGGCAGCCGAGTAATAATAAATATTCATTTTTACTTCAATTCACATTTGTGGCCACAATTTACTTGGCACTCTAATCGTGCCTATTTCTAGAACATTTACATTTTGATTCTATTCCTATAGGAAGAGAGGAGAGCGAAATAGCGCCCAAGCAGCGCAGAAGTTAAAGTTCGGATTTGTCCAGTATGGCGGTCTGTTAAGAGAAAGGTTTTAGTTTAGTTTAGAAAGGTTTCAGTTTTCAAAGTTTATTTTCCGAATTAACTACGTCATCAGCGTTACGCAAGCTCTGTGGCCTAGATTAATATAGAAATGGTGCAGTTCAGAAATGTTGTTATTATTTTTAGAACAAAGAGACGAAATACCATAATTAAAAATGAGGAATTAAGAGACTGTTAGTAAATTAAATTATAAAGCTGTTTGATATATTTTATTCTACCCACCCACCCAC
>KK122325.1:156408-190393 GCA_000611955.2 Stegodyphus mimosarum
CACACACACACACACACACACACACCCACACACACACACACACCCACACCCACACACACACACACCCACACCCACACCCACACACCCACACACACACACCCACACACACACACACCCACACCCACACCCACACACCCCCCACATATATATGTAGGCATATATTTATGTATAATTGGCCTATTACGAAAGAAAGAAAACTAAAGGCTTTATGCCGGTATATAATATATAGACTGGGAAGAGATTTTATTAACTAGAGTAAGAGCGTAAATTTTCAAAATCATTTTATGTTGCAGATATCATAAGCTAAATCTGTTCTAGCTTATTAAGTATATTATTAAAACAACAAAATAAAACTTTCAGTTGTTAAGAAGCACGTTAATTGCTTTTTAAACTTATAAATCACAACACAACAGTAAACTCATCTCTTAAGAGCAAATAGAGAGTGATTAAACCTGAAAGATAAAGATCTCATGCTTTGCCTAATGGCAACATATGGGAATTTTATAATGCTCGTATAGATGCGTAGAGAATAAAGTGCCCTCATATTGCATGCTGTTTAGTTTTTACCAGGAGATTTGATGGATATGCGTAAGGTAAAGTAAGATCATGCAACGATCGAAAAATCTATGAAGGACTGGATTAAAAAACTTTATAATTCGGAAAGTTAAAAAAAAATTTCCAGTTGCCCAGAACTTTTTAACATTTGAATATCCATGTGAGCTTTGTGTCAGGAATACTTATAAGGTATTTCTCGCTCCTTCTTCGCATGCCTTCGTGGTGTACTAGTCGGCACCCTCGACGCGTAACCGAGAGGCCCGTGGTTAGATTCCCGGCATAGACATTGCTCATTTTTAATGTATCCCGCTTAAAAGAAAGTCCTAATGACTCTACACTGGCGTCCGAACTAAAAAAGGTGGTGGATGATGATTCTCCACCACCGGGATTTGGCGATTTGGTCCCCCAAACCCCAGTCGCCGTGTAAAAGGGTGAGTATATAAGATATTTCTCCCGCCTTCTTCGCATGGTTTCGTGGTGTAGTGATCAGCACTCTCTAGGCGTAAGCGAGAGGTCCGTGGTTCGATTTCCGGGGAGGGCGTTGCTCATTTTTCATCTCTCCTGCTTCTAAATAACCAAATGCCTTTGAAACCTTATATCTGAAATTTTACAGCAGTAATAAAGTATTTCGAGCACAGTATTTAGAGGGAAAGACTATTTCATGAATACAAATATTACATGTTACATATGTGATGATTCTTTTCAAATTACTTTTTTAACTACCAAACACATAATTCTGTAAACAACAGAAATGTATTAATTGGTTAATTTTCTTGCTTAACTATTTAGCCTTTAATAATACACCGGATTAGCATAAATGATTCAATCGTTTTGAAAAGACAAATTTTTCCAAAGTATTTTACGTACGCACATGAAAAGTATATAAAAAGAACAACAAACTCGGCAAGTTTACGGTTGCAGCTACATATAGCATCAATTACACTTTTTCAGTTACAAGACTCATTACAGTTATACAGGGATCGGACGCAAATATCGCCACATGGTCACCAAGCTTGGCGACTTGGAGATTTCTCGCCAAATTTGGCAATAAAAATTACTTCCCAAAACCATTGCCGGCTTGCCGATATTTCGCCAATTTAGAGATTTAGCCTTAGTGCTAAATCGACCTGCCTCGGTATTCTTACTTTTCCAGCAAGCTTCGCTTCTTTAGATTTTCATGTTACATTATACCACCAGCCCCAAAAATAACATGTAATTACACTATAAAATTATTAATATATGTACAAAATACATAACAGTATCAATCTTTCCTCTACGTTGAAATCTAACGTATTTGAAAGCACTCTGTAGACAGAGTTGGTAAGACCGCTGAATGGTGGTGACTATTGTATGTTTTTAGTGAATTAATTGGAAAGCAGCATGGAAATTTCATGATTGTGTTGATGTATAGTGTGAATGCAGACTAGCTTGATTAAGCTTAATAGTGTAATTTTTATAACAAACCAACAGTTGTAAGAACGACTAGGGAAGCGTAATGGCAAACCCCACATTGAGTTGATCAATGTTAACGAATTTCGCTTACTACGCATACTCAATAGTGTACCGTTGGCGTGGGAGAAAATACATAAAAATAAACAACCCTACACAAGCCTTTCGTCATGTAGGCTTAGCGACTCTTTACGATTGCAATACTATGGACACTTTTTTTTTGTATCTATTGCACTTGCTTCTGTTTCATTTCATTTGGGTTTATTTTGTTCATAAACACTATATTTAATATCAGTTATTTGTAATAATTTCTTTGTCTTTAATTCAGTAATTTAAACTAGATATATTCCTTAAGTTGTTAAAGCATTAATCAATGGAACGCATGGTAAATAATCGATTGCTTTTATTCCTCAGAAGTACAATCAGCAAACATCATGTCTTGCTTCCTGTTTTGTAATCCTTCTTAAACGAAAATTTGGGGAGTTTACAATTGATATTTACACCTAAGTAATGAAGCAGCGTACAACCTAAAAAGTTTTAAAACCCCGAACTGTTCACGTCCAGATAACAGAACATCCACCATATTTATCTTCTTTTAAAATGACGCCAAAGTCGTAATTTCGACAAATTCTCTTCTGGGCATGCGCAGTGTGCGTACTTCGTTTAACATTGTTCAACTGAATGTGCGGTCTGCCATTGCGCAGTAGGGGACATGTTCGACTACTTTATTAATACGCCATGGTAAGTACTCAAGATTTGTATTTCTAAATGAGCCTGCTTCTGTATCTCAATAAATTAAAACGATTTTCAGCTACGCGTGTTCTTTATTACTAATGACAGAACAACTGGATATTCAGTGGTATCCTAAGAATTTCGGTCCCATTGGTTTAAAGAATCTGATTTACATTCCATGGTTATTTCACGATCAAAATCCAGACTTTACTTTGGGAATCTCGTCTTATTATGGATAGAAATTCAAAAATCTCGATGCCGTTCTTGTGTAGTTGCTGTTTCCCAACCAGATCAGGCACATTTTATTCTGGACAGCTTGTCTTGTGCCGCAGCAATAAATTCTGTTGATTCAGCGAGTGCAGCAGAAATCTTTCCAAGGAGTTTTACTGCCACTGAAGTAATGCATTTTGTCGCAGTAAAAAAAATAAATAAAAATTTCTTTACCCTGAGGTATCTTCAGCATTTCGGCTTAAATGGTTTGTTCTTAGTTCTTTAGTTTTATTCTTTTTACGTCCAAGTTTTTTTCCCATTTTATTTCTACTCGCACAGATGGTTCGACCGTTCAAGGAAAACAACTCTCGCATTTCTTGGAAATAAATTTCTACTATTGGACACAAAGTTCGATCATATAATTCCTGGATTCTGACATAAATGAAGCAGGCACACGAATTTTTAAATTTGTTCTCTTGCAGACGTTTGGGTTTGGTGAATTTATGAGGCATTTTGAGAACCTTCTAAGGCGGAATGACTTTTGATCCCTAAATATTTAACAAAATTCATTTTTCTCGTATTTTAAACTTGCTCTTCTTGGCAAGATTTGGGAAAATACCTAAGTTACGTTAGATTTGGCATTTATAAATTTGTATTAAATCTTTATTCGTGATATCAAAGTGCATTGGCTGTAATATCTACATACTTATGCTATATGATCGAATGAGCTCACAGTGGGAGCAGGCACTGACTGACCAATTTTTAAACTTAAGCTGTATGGGCATGTTTTATATTTTTTCTTACAGTTTGTTCTTGGTCGAAATGTTTTCCATCCTTGCTTCTATAGTAAACTTAATTCCATTTATAACACAGTTTCTGAATATTTACAAGTGATTTAATTTCTTGTTTTGCCCAAAGTAGCAATTTGCGCAGAAGGACTGTTAATTTCGTTTTGGCATTTTGCGTTTGTTCACTATAAATGTCGGTTCACTTTTCAAATTATTGCCACCAAATATTACAGCCCTGTATTATATTTAGAAAAATTAAATAACGAAGAATCTGCATAAATGTATGTATATTTCTCCAAATGGAATAAAACAACGGTACCTAGAGCCATCAAAATCTGAATAACGTAATTCTCCGTAGAATATGGACATGCGGAAGCCCTAATTTGGAATTTGAAAATTGTTTTATTATGGATTTCATATTTTGTAACACTTCAACGAATTTTTGGTTAACAAACTAAACGATTTGAAAGCGAGCAATGGCAACACTGTTACTATTGATTCTACAAAGGCGAAGCCCCCAGCTTCCCCGGCCGATGATTCAGCCACAAAGCTTTTAGAGCCCAGCCCGACAAAACAAAAACGAACTTAAAAAAAAAGAAATAAACAGCTGAGCGTGTAATAAAACAACACATGAAAAAAAGAAAACAGGTACACATCATTCACACATCTATTCCAGCCAAGTATCTCTGTGGGTTGTTAATATTCAATATTCCTTGGAATAAAACAGCATTTTACTATAATCCTAAAGATCTCTTGGAAATTCGATTTTCATTTTATCTCTTCTATTAGCAGGCAGACCACAGATTTCAACGAAGTAAACATTAACACCTCTTACTATACCTAGCCGACAAAGACTGTTTTCCTGCAAGGCAAATCTATTCAAGTACATGGGAAAACGTCCATGTCCCGTCAAAACCTGATTCAGATCTGTATCAGTATAGTACTTTTTTCCTTAATAAATCTGTGTACTACTCATATAATTTTTCTTTTTTTCGAGGATTCCCAATAGTTTTTCATTTTTTATATATACTATCGCATAAAATTCCAACAGTCTTTCTTCTAGAGCCCTGCAGTTTAATTTCTTTACAATTGCCAAGTGTGGCTTCTTTTGCCAGTAACAACATTGTACGGAAATGAAAAACGTTTTTGTCTCCAGCGCACGAGACTCTGTATTGGAAATTCTAAATATATGCTCATTTTAAAATCATTTTGTGATATTGCTGTTGAATCGAATTTTATGGTTTGTGTGCGTAGAAAAAAAAAGCCCCTTTGGACGTAATTTATAATTTGCAACCTTTCAGATTTTTTTTTATTTGTAAATATTTTTAAGATATTTGTTTTTTATAAGATTGTAAAGTTTTACTGTCCTTCTGTTGTGTAGAATTTTGAGAAATAGTGATTGCGCTGAGGAAGGGTTAAAACTGCCCTTTATTAAACTCTTTAACTTATTTACAATGCGTCAACACACTACGACTCAACTTGGGCGGTAACTGAAACAGTAGAATCAAATTTAAGAATTTAAGATGTTCACAAATAGTAGAATTACACTACAGGGCTCATATAATCCTGTAGCCTGCAACTTGTAGATGAGTCTAGTGGCAGCAAGATAATAGCGCTTAAGCCACGTCAAACCAGCAGTAACTGCTAAACAGAAGTTTGCGTATAAGCACGCACGGCAATTTCCCGGACTCTCTCTCTCTCTACTGGAACGTCGATATTTAACTTATTCTTCCACTGGTAGAATTTGCATTTCTTACACGCGCTACCAAATTTAAATATTCTGGCACTGACAATTAGGGAAATGAAGGCTTATAGGAAAGTAACTTAATATTAAAATTAACTGGTTATTTAAAATAAATATAAATCTCTACAAGATCATTAATTTAAGGTCACTTGACAAAATATAATTTAAGGAATACAAATTCTTTTTTGAATGAAAATCTAAAACGTTAGTACTGAAATTTTCAATTCTGATGTTCATACGCGTTTTCATTAAATTTGTTCAACAAAACACTTTCTTACTTGGAGCTCCGAATGTAACATAAACAAGAATTTACTAGAGTAATCTTATAAGAAAAAAATCTTAGCACTGAGAACGAAAAAAAATTAATCGTTTGCGAACGGATTACGAAAGTTCCATTTGTGAATTTTTAATATTTAAATATGTGCTTTAGATATACGAGTATTATAAAGTATCAGGCAATATATACTATAGATAAAGCATCAGGCAGCAAAATCTGTTTGATTTTCGTACTTATTCATTGAAAATGAAGGCAATAGTGTAAGTAAAAAATTAAGTACCTAAGAAATTATTAACACCACGCGATGGATATGGGACGTAGCACAAATGCCAAAAATATGACTTCTCTTGCTCGGGCTTCGAAGTACAAAGTTCTTATTATTTAAATGATAGAGAAAACAGTGATTTAAATAGGACTTTATGAATTAGGAGAAGTAATATCAGTTAAATTTTTTAGAGTTAATAATAATTGTTAATTTATGCAGTAAATGGCTTTCTGAACATTTGGGAGATAATTTAAAACAGCTGCAAAGAAGGAAATTTATAACAATTATCAAACATAAAAGAAAGATAATTATCCCAAATAAATGAGACTTAATTTACTCTTTTATAAAACCCAGCTTGAGGTAATTACTTTCTGAAAGAGATTATAATCTACAAACATTTCAAAACAATTGATGTCATAAGTTAGGCAAGTGAATTGAAATTTATTACAAAGAAACCATCAATTAAATATTTAAGTGCAAATTAATTAATTAAGATTCTTTTGTTCGGTTTTAATAGCTCGCTTACCGCCATACGATTTTTTCTCTAATAATCCCAGTCTTTATAAAAGGCATGGATCGTGGTAAATTACAATTCTTGAACTACCTCAATAAAAATAATCCCTCGGGGTTTAATTACTGGCTTTAATTCGAGGTTTCGTAAAGAAGCAGGAAGCAGTGGCGGGAAAACTGGAAATATTCTTACATCAGATGACTTTCAAGAAAGGACATTTAAATAACCAAAAGGAGGATTAGGAAGGAGGTTTAAACGCTCGTAAGTGTGTCAAATTCATCACATTTTAGCAGAAGGTAAAGCTTAATTAATCCCCCGAATCCCCTAAAGTTGCAGAAAGTTCTGAATATTGTAGGGAATTTTCATACGGGCAGAGAAAATTTAATTTATGTCTTCCGTTATGGTTGTATTCCAATACATATTAAGCACTTAATCTTGGTCCGCTTGAAGCTCACACACTGGTATACTATAAAAATGATATTTCTGGAATTATGAGAGTATGAATTAAAGATATTCTGTACTATTATATTTCCGATATATTCAATAGCATGTGATATGCTCACGAAATTTAAACATATGTGTAAGTCATTTCTCTCAACGGTTTCATTTCTTTGTTTCATGTTGTTGCGACAACGTTTTAAGAATATAAATGTCTGCGATGCTGACATTTATAAATTGCGATGAAATTGTTTCATCGTTACGTTTAAGAAGGTAAGAATAAATGGAGTAAGCGTGCTCAGTATGCCCCATGCAAAAAAAATGAAGACATAAACATCACGGCCGTTGCCATCGGGGACTTCGGTTTTGTTTACATTCTAATGGGTGTTGTTACATGTTAGATTTTCATTATTGAATGTTTATTAAGTCTCCTTTCTAATTTTAATGCTTAACATATACGGATTTTCTACTTAATACACAGAAAATCGCAAAGATTGCAAGTAACTGTATCAAATTTAGTAAAATCGAGATACATGAAAATGAGTAAACGGTTATTCTAAAACAAATTTGTGCGTGGTAAAAACCTAAAAGACCAGTGAAAGTTTCAACGGTATTTTATGCAAATTAAAGACACTTTCCTGGTCGTATAGACTTTGATATTTGCTTTCAAATCAGTGTAATTTTATTTCACAACATGCTTCGTAGTCTTATCCGTAGCTTATGGTGCGGCCATAATACTTCGTGACGTCACTTTGCTGACATTTCCTTGGCTTCACTTTTGTGACATCATGCTTACTCCATCTATTCTAACCTCCTTGGTTATGTTGTTCAAACAGCATATATTATGAATTGTAGAGACATTAGGTATTTTTTGAAAGCGGGAGTGATGAAAAATGAGCAGACTCGAACCACTGACCTCTCGAATACTCGCCGAGTGTGTTGACCACTACACCACGAGGGCATGCTAAGAAGGCGGGGGGGGGAATACCTTATAGAATGAGTAGCATTGCACACAGAATAGCATTAAAATATTGTTACCACGCGCTCTATCTCTTTTGCATTGATAAATAATGTGCTTTTAAGATTTAATCTGCGAGTGTTTACTGTACAGAAATCATTGCAAAAACGTGAAATTTTTTTTACCTAATCTTATCCATCCACACTCTCGAAAGTGCTTAAGACATTCTGTCGCGTATTTTAAGACACTAGTATATGACTGGAAGTTAGGATCAGTGTAAAATGTATTTGATAATCTGTAACAAAATTTTTGAACAACCCAACACGCACTATATCAAGCAAAGGTGTTGCAGTTGAAATACAGTTCTGTGCATGCGTATTATAGCGTTTCGTTTTCTTTCCAAGTATAAAATGTGCGAAACATCGAAAAGACTCCGTAGTGAATTATCACAATGTCTTGTAAGTACCATAGAGACAGAGAAAGGGTGTAAATAAATCCTTATTAAATCAAATAGAAGTTAACAGACAACACCAATCGTGCTTACAAAAGCCAACATTTATTGTTTAAGATAGAGACTAAACTAAAATTAAGAGAAGTAAGTTAGCCTAACGGCTGATTAATTAAATTAACGTGCAAGTTGCCTCTGACCTAATGTCTGCATAACAATCCTAATGGCAAGAAAAGCGCAATGCAGCAAAATATTAATAGTAACAGAATCAGTTTAGCAACGTGGCCTTCAGCAGACGAAACACGCACCGACTCTACCCTCTAAAACCTTCCTTTAAATACTGTCTTCTTTCTAACTCATTTGAACATCACGCGAGCTAGAAATTTACATTCTGGCCGGAAAATGGAAATGAGGAGAATAGGAAAGCTGATTAACTTAAAATAACTGGTCAAAGAACTAAAACTAAACCTTACAGTACAAATATTATTCTATGCATTAGTTCAAATACTATTCTATGAATGTATAAAAATTTTAATGGGCATACAATACAATTTTAATGGGCAAGTGTTAACAAGAAGCAAATAAATACAATATTCTAAACAGTAATTAATTTATTACTTAATATCGTGCTTACAAATGTATGTTATGACGTTTTACATAAATGCATGTAATATGATATTTATATTTGCACGCCCGGACGGGAAAGTGTTTAGTGACTCTGACGGCCATACCGAAGGTCCAGGGTTCGAGTCTCGGAGAAATCATGCATTTAATTTGTCCATCCGTTCGTACGAGGCAACGGTAGCCCACCTATTACGTACCTACATAATAAAGAGACCACAGCTTCCAGCCTTAGCAGTGGCCAAGGCCTATAACCGGCTAGAACCCGCCTTTGAAAAATAGTTTTCTTTAAATTTAAACAAACATAAAATATTAGCATCCTCTTCAAAATAATCACATGTGGCTCTGACTACTCCATTGGAAAATACTAGGATAGAACGTCCTAATATATTATCTTTAAGAAAATGGCATCATAATTCCTAAGATATTTATCATTTACAGTTCCTATTTTTCCTTCATCAGAATATATTTTTCATGCTGCTTCTACGAGCAAACATCACATACTGATTTACATTAAATTTACAACATTGACGAGATGAAAATCAAGCAGAATACGTATTGTAACCACTAGTAGGTAAAACATTCTTCGACTTGGAAGTCATCCACTTCACGTATAACAAATTGAAGACAACAGAAAGTTTGCTTGCAAGAACAATACTTTATCCTGATTGGTAGGAAACATCAAGGCATAAAATAAAGCAACAACCTGTGTTAGACACAGATTTTTAACACAGAAAATCAAATTCTATGCTAAAAATCTACGCATAACACTGGTTGTTGCTTCAATTTTACGAAAATTTTAATCCTACTGGAATTGTTTTCTTTGGGTCTATTTCCTGTTTCTCTTTCTGTTTATTATTCTAAGAAGAATAGCATTCAACATGTAAAAGGTCATAAAATTCTGTGGGTGAATTTATACCGAATCACATTATAAGGTATTTCTCCTGCCTTCTTAGCATTCCTTCTGGTGTAATGGTCAGCACACTCGACGCGTATTCGAAGGTCCGAGGTTCGAGTCCCAGCGAGAGCATTTCTCATTTTTCACATCTCCTGCTTTCACGAAATACCTGTCTTTACAACTTCTAGCAAAGTTTACTACGCCACCAACGAGACCTTAATTGAGAATCCTTACGACTGAACCCAAACTACAAGGGAGTGACATTGTTCATTACTGTAGATTCCTAAGTAAGTAAAATGCGTGTTATTTAAAAAAAATCGCGCAATTGAAAAATCATTTAATTGTAAGGAACGGTACGATCTAAGCAACTAGAAGAAAAGTGATATTGTGCAGCAATTAATCATTGCTATCAAGCAGACTGCATCTAAAAAGTGGCTCGGAATCTTTATTCTTATAAGTTTGTAAATTGTTCATCTTTGGCTTTAAAAATGATTTAATTATGTTGTTCTTATCTTCCGGTTAAGGGTTTTATGCCTTTAGTTAACCTGCATGTTATAAATGCAGAATTATCAACAATTTAAAAGTTAGTATTGTAATTGGGAAAAATTTTGCGTATCCCATTTCAACGAAAGTAGCCATTTTGATTTCTCTCAAATCAATTTGAAGGATTTTCTTGTGTGGCACCTGTACGTACGGACAGAATAAAGAGCTCTTTTTTTCCAAAATGTTCCAAAATCTTTCCCGGAGAGAGGTTTCGTCCCGTCTGTACGCACGTACGTATTTATCTTGCATAACTCAAAAAGCAGTAGCCTTAGAATGTTGAAATTTTATACATGGAATTGCTATAACATGCACTTCTACATTTCCCTTTCTTATTGCAATCGGCCGCACCAAACGTGCACACACACACACACACACGCACACGCACACACACACACAGACACACGCACACACACAGACACTCACACACACACAGACACACACACACAGACACACACACACAGACACACACACAGACACACACACACACACACAGACACACACACACACATAAATATATATATATATATAAGTATTTTCAATCTGTTACCGGCCTCGGTGAGCTGAGTACTTTTATTCTTATATGTTACTAAATTGTACATTTTTCGCTTTAAAAGTGATTGAATTACATTTTCGTATGTTCCCACTAAGGTTGTTATGCCTTTACTTAATCTACAAGTTACAATTGTAGAATTATCAACATCTAAAAAGTTTAAGTGGTGCTAGGCCTATCGAGGCCATAATTTGTTTACATTTGAAACGTTTAGTAGAACAGTGACCTAAGTCAGCTGGGCCATCAACTTCAGTGTCTTTCTGCCCAGGGAAGACGGAAGTCAACTTTCACTTTTTCGAAAATTTGGTTTCTCTGCCCGTTTCTGCCCTTTACCGTTGGCGTAGAAACGTTTATTTTTTTAAGTTTTTTCGTTTTTTTAAGTGTTTCAACTGTGTTTGGTGTTTTAGGTTTTTTTGCATTTTACATTTTTAATGATATTTTGAGATTTTACATATTTTGCCTTGCCGCAAAATTAAAAATGAATTGATTGAACGAGAAATATATCTATAGTGAAAGTCGAGAACGTAAGTTTAAATGAAGTGCAGCAAAAAATGTGTCTAATTTAATAGGCCCTAAAAAGCCGTGAAAATATAGCTTTCATATCAGATATCTTAGAGTACGGTAACTCACTTAGCACTCGTTTAGGAACCGAATGATAAAAGGAATGAACACCAATACTTTTGTTTAGGAAGATATTCGTTGCAGATAACAGTGGTTAAAGCAGGATTTACTAAGAAACTTGACGAGTTAGTTTTTGGAAATGAAATAGTCGAGACGAGATAGTTTTTACCCAAAAGGTAAATAACCTTCGTTTTGCTTTAAGGTAACCGACCAATTACTTTTATTTAGTTAACTTTCAAAGAAGAACATAAATAAATAATTTGCAGTTTCCTGTAAACAACGGTAATTCTTTTTATTATTATCTGTTTTTTTGTTTCTTTTTTAGTCCAAAAGGGAAATTTGCTTAGAAAGACTATTGATTTCGTTTCGGCATTTTGCGTGGATTCACTAAAAGCGTTGCTTGACTTTTCAAATTGTTGCCACCAATTGTTATTGCCCTGCATTACATTTAAAGAAATTAAACAATGAAGAATCTGCATAAATGTATGTATGTTTCTCTCATTGTGATAAAATAACGGTACCTAGAGCCATCAAATTTTGAATGACGTAATCCTACTGCGAATATGGGCATCTAGAAGACCAAATTTGAAACTTGGAATTTGTTTTATTATGGACTTCATATTTTGTAAAACTTTGACGAATTTTTGATTAACAAATTCAAGGATTTCAAAGCGAGCAATGGCAACGTTGTACAGAAAAACCATCTTAATCTCTAGCGCGCGAGACTCTGTATCGAAGATTCTAAAGATATGCTCAGTTTAAAATTATTTTGCGATATTGCTCTTGAACTGAATTTAATGGTTTATGCGCGAAGAACATGATATTTAATAAATAACGGTAACGCACAAAATGTTAAAAAATCACCCTTTTGGACGTAATTTAAAATCTGAAACCTTTCGGATTTTTCATTTGTTTTCTTTTTTCCCCCTCGTTCGAAGATAAGAAAAAACCATAACTTGACTTTAAGTGTAAATATTAATGGCTTTCATAATTCACATCGCAAGGTAACGAAAAACGGAATCATGAATTGAATCTAAACGTTCTGTTTTATCTTTTTAAACTTTTCTTGTTGAGTCAAGTTTAATTTAATGAAGGTCTTCACAAAAATTAATGGTATCCGCTTTAATTAATGATACCCGAGGAAACAATTAGGAGTGAAAAGAAAATTATTTTCTGTCTTTGCTGCATATTATTTACTTAGGAAATAGTTGGTTTTATGTCCTCAGGGGAATTCAGTTTTTCGTACATTTATGTGCTGTCAAACGCATTATAATGATACTTATTTTGAATGAAAAATTTCATTGGCAGAAATTACACCAGGCCTTAAGAAAGAGAAATAAAAAAAATGATGAATTTAAATTTTTGGGAAAGAAAAGTCTGTTTATTATTCTTTGAGGCGTAATTTTTGTAAAAAGAGCTTTAGATTTTGAGGTAGATATTGAGTACATTTTTAATTTAAAGTTTGACTAACAAATTAATTCAACCTAAACATTTATTGAAGAATTATAGGTGATACTATTTGTTTTTTTTCCTTTGAAAGTATACTTCAAAGTATATGAAAGATAAAAAGTATGGCTTAGATAATTTATTAGTATAATGTAACACTTTTAAATTGTTTTTTTGAAACATCTTCTAGGTATTAAAATTAGTTAGAGTTCAGTTTAATGATGAATGCTAATAATACTGGATAAATTTTCTTTCATACTGTTGGCATTTTTGCCTTTACATGTGTCCATAGCAGACCAACATACTACTCTCATGATACTGAAACGTATAAAACTTCTCAATCTTCTAGATTAGGCTGATATTCTGCAACAAATTAAAGCGTTTCCTGATATGGAAAGGATCGTGATGAAGAAGTTGAATGCCTTTAAACGGCTAGAAAGGTAATGCGCATGTAATTCATTGAACTATAATACAAATACCTCACCATGTAATTTTGAGATCTTCTATTCGACGGAAAGAATCGCTGAGAGGCTGACGGCTTAAAGTCAGATGATGAAATAAGAGTTTATTGGAATTTGCATACAGTCATCTAAGTAGAGGAGTATCCTTAATCCGGTTCTTCAGCAGAGCAACTACTTTAGAACATCTTTACCAAACTTTCTTCAAAGTAGGCGAAAAGCATCGAACCTAAAACGCTTGAATAAAACCTTTTGATCACTCATTTCATATTTCTTTTCCTGTAAACTCTGCATTAATTTTAGGCACCGTTGTTGTCTTTGACATACGAAGAATCGAATTTTGATTGCCTAATTACGACAGTTTGGACTTACTGAAACAATGGAAGAAAGTTGCATGGTCAGACGAATCACGTTTTCTGATCAATCACGTCGACTGGCGTGTGCTTATTAGCCGATTTCTAAACAATCCTTGGCTCCCGGATGCACAGATAGACGAAGACATGCCAGTGGCGGTGGTATTATGGTGCAGGCAATGTTTTCATGGAGCACATTAGGACCTATAATCCCCATAGAACAATCCCTAACATCTGTGCAGTACGTGAATACCCTTGCAGATCAGGTTCATCCATTCATGACAGCAGTACTTATGGCGGGATGGTGCTTACCAACAGGATAATGCATCATGTCATAAGGGCCGAATCGTGAGGAAGTGGTTCGAAAAACATTACAGTGACTTACAAGTCAATGTGCTGGCCTCCAAATTCACTTGACATTAATCCAATAGAGCATTTGGGGTTCCACCTGGGAAACCAAATTGGTGCTACCGCGCTCCCTTCTCGCGATGTGTGGATATTGTAGGTCAAGTTGGTGAGCTCTTGATATCGGATACATCAGACTACATATCACCACCTTGTGGAGTCGGCTTTATTACGGTGTGGGCAATGCTTTCATGGAGCACATTAGGACCCATAATCCCCACAGAACAATCCCTAACGTCTGTGTATTACGTGAACGTCGTTGCAGACCAGGTTCATCCATTCATTACAACAGTATTTCTGGCGCAGATGGTGCTAACCAACAGGATAATGCATCATGTCATAAGGGTCGAATCGTGAGGGAGTGGTTCGAAAAACATTTCAGTGACTTTCAAGTCATGTCTTGGCCTCCAAATACGCCTGGCAATAATCCAATAAAGCATTTATGGTCCCACCTGGAAGACCAAATTCGTGCTGCCACGCTACCCCCTTGCAATGTAGGAGTATTGTAGGACCAGTTGGCGAGCGCTTGGTACCAGATACATCAGAAAATGTATTAGCACCTTGTGGAGGCATTTCCATGCCGGGTGCTGGCAGTTTTAAGGGCTAAATGGGGTCCTACATGTTATTAACAGAGTGGTCATAATGTAATGGATCCTTGGTGTATAAATATAAAACGCGTGAGTGTAATATTTATGACATTCGTACGTGGAATTTCTCTATATATATTATGGCCTTTTCTTCCATCAGTATAATGCTAAAGCTACAGAACCTGCTTGATTTTATTCCCTGAAACCGAAAATTGCTTCGGTATCAAATTTTACAGTTTTTACATTTAGTATGGCAAAGCACGCAATGGCTATCTGCCTAAGGGAAGGAATGCCTTCGTAGAGGACTTTCTAATGCGCGTATACACGTTACATATGGGGAAAACTACGAAAATAAACATGCAACAAGCCTTTCGCTTGGAATCGATCCCAAGACGGAACTACCAGTGTTCAACGACTTTTCCGCTCGGCCGCTGGTATGACCTTGAGGCGGAGGAGGCTTGACAGAAACACAGCAAAAATAAACATTACTAATATTCAATTAAATAAAATTTGTTACATATTTTACAGAGTTTGAAAACTTATTCAATACCGTAATTTGAATTCTTTTTTATTTTAGATATACTTATATGTTTTATATATTACTTTATATACACAATTTGCATATAACACAGTAATTCGAATTTTTGCATTTTATATATGCTTAAATATTTTCTACATTAATTTACATACATAGCATTTCATGTATACTGTACATACACAGAGTTTTCGGAGTTTTTTCATTTAGTATGGTTTTAAGAAAGGAACACTCCGCATCGAAATAGTTTGTTAGCATTGACAGCCAGCCAAGCATAACTTTATGTAACTTTCGGAAACACATTTCCTAGTATAGAAGTCCAGTAAAACTTAGAAAATTTCTCTCCTGGTGTGGGTTTTTGGAATAAGATTACTCTGTCGTGTGCTTTTATGGAAAGAAATATAGGAAGACTAATTATTTAATTACAAGAATTGTAAAAGAAATTGAAAAATAACAGGAAGACATCGGGAGCACGAAATTTATTCGATATTCGTGAAAAACTTTGTTGGCAATAAAACCTTAGCAAATGCTTTGGAATTCGCGCAGAAATCCGCCCCGCGATTCAGTCTTGGCTATAATCAGTAAGTTAAATCAGCAATTATAAAATTCAGACCGTGTCACTTCGCTAATTTCTTTCCTCACACCGGCTTACGGATTTTCTCCGCCGTCGATATCATGCCGACTAGTTAGCTTTCTTTTGGTAAAGTATATTAAAGGAGAAAGTGACATTTAGTATCCTATTAGAGAAAAAATTAACTTAATTAATAACCAAAATTTATTGCCACGATTTTTAAGTGAAACTGATTGAAGAATTATTTAGCAATTACTGTTCCTTCTAGTCGATAGTCTAGATAAATATGTGGCAACTATGTTAACATATCGGTCAAATAGTAATTATATATTCAGCAGGTATACTCTGCACACACACACACACACATATAAAAAAAAGTAGAGGGGACAGTTTTTTATCTTCCGTTCTACTGGGCCGCTTGACGAAATTCAAATTGCATTCTTCATTTCTCGAAAGCGCGACTTAGGATATGTATTAGATTCATTTATAGCATTGTTTTCATATAGGTATTCTGACTCAAAATGGGACTTTTTTCGTAAAGATATATGAATTTTTTTCCGTATTTCCATTCTACGCCTGAAATTATGCCTAAATATTAATTTTTTATAACATTTGGTGAGACATATAGCAAGAAAATTTTAAATTCATCTTGGAGTACTCTTTTCAATTTGCGCAAAGAATACTTACGAAACTTCCACTTACGAAATTCTTATGGTTACCTATTTTCCTTTCCATTTCACTGTGCACGAACGGGAAAAAAGTACATCATTCATTCTTCCCTCAAAATAATTAAAGTGCATTGTTTATACTTCCCTTAAAATAATTTAAGAGCATCGTTCATTCTTCCCTTGAAGTAATTCAAATAATTATAACAAAGTGCTAAAACCACATTTGGCGTTATTGTCGCTTTTATAGGTTAGCTTCGGTTATTCAATTATGGCAAAGCACACGAGGGCTATCTGCCTAAAGGGAGGGATGTCTTCGTGGAGGACCTTCTAAGGGAAACTGGCTTATATACACTTTACACATGGGTGAAACCACGAAAACGCCCATGCAGCCAGCCCGTTCGCGGGATTCGAACCTCTGTCGCTTTTATAACAAATATGTCAAATTTCAAAAGACCTCAATGCACAAATTCACGTATGTCTTGGGAAATTTTGAATAAAGAACTCTAATTTTTTGCTGGTATGCCTGGAAATGCATTTAATTTGACTGTAAAAATTTTATGGATTGTAACACAAAATTTGTTTCGAAAAATTTTAAGAAAATTATTAAAAATAAAAATTTAGAAAATAAATCAGAAAATATGTCTGCTGTTTTAGTTGAATTGAACCTAAAGTTTGCAGTTCGAAAGAAGGAATCAAGTAAATTTAATAAAATGAGATATTAATAAATATACACCGAATTCAATTAACATTGAGGAGCTAAAATTTTTAAAGATATTTTTTTTTTTAAACTGCGCGTGGAATTTCTGTAAAACTTGGCACTTTGGAATAGCTTGAGTTCTACAGTCGAAATATGGAAAAAAAAATCGGTGTGTCAATTTCAGAAAATGTCCGATTTTATGTCAGAATATATATGTTAGAACAATGTTATATATGTAAAAGCAATATGTTGTAAATTACGCTTTCGAGACTTGAAAAACGCAGGTTAAATTTTTCAGGCAAGCCAGCGTAACGGAAGATGAAGAACTGCTGTTATTTTTTAAAATTTTACTTTATTTATTTATTTATTTGTTGTGCAAGGTGTAGTACCGAACGTTTCTTTTAAATCTAAATTTGCGGTGAAGGAGAACGAGAATATTTCTCCTAACATTATAGCAATGATTCTTTGTGAATGAAGTTACGTCATAGTTAGTGGCAAATAATCTATTGAATTTACGTCTGTTTACCTAATTTTCACGCAGGCTAATTTACACGTTTTTCAAGGGTGAATATTTGTATTACATAACATTCATATTTACATTTGATTTACATTTGCTTTAATTTGTTAGGAATCAAGTCTTGAAGATGTTCAAAATTAAAATTAATTTATCAGTAATATAATATTCATATAAGAACTAGCTTATCTATAGCTACATGAATTTATTAAATAGCACGAGTTTATTACATCGGAAAATAATAATGACTAACACATTTGAGCCTGAATACGTTCCGGCGGTTTCGAAAATAACACATGAAATGTAAATACTTTTTTTTTCTTTTCTTACCGCATGTTTTCATGACGAGGTAACTAGAAGCATGTCTGTCTAGGACTACCGAAGTTTGAATCTGAGTGAGGGCAGTGATCAATTTGCATGATTCGTACTTCGATAAATAATAAATGCCGCCTAAACGGGAAATGGCTAGTTACTCCGACTGCCGGAGCCAACGACCCATGTTCGAATCCCGAAGAAGGTATGCATGTTAATTGTCTGTTCCTTCACAGAAGGTAACTTCGTTATATTATAGGCCCCCTGTTAAGTGCCTCTATAATAAAATGACCACTGCTTCTCACCTTAGTAGTGGCCAAAGCCTAAAATACCTAGTACCTGCCATAAATAAAAAGATAGATAAATACCCAGTTGCTCTACAAAACACCACATGAAACCGGGGCATGTACCAAAGATTGTACCTACAAAAGGCAGGGTTACCGGCTCTCGAAAATCCATAACGCCAACCTTCAGAGAGGAGAAAATATATAAATAAATAAAATGCTGACTAAGTTATGGCATAAAGGTTCTTGGTGAGTATTTGATGGTGAAAAGCAGAACTAGACTGGCTTGGCATTTCCACCTGACTTCTGAAGTTCAAACGCCGGGAGGGACAAAAGGTTGTCTTTTTATTTGATTATGGCAAGCACTGGAGATCTACTGCCTGAAGGAAGAGATGACTTCGTGGAGAACGTTCTAAGGGAAACTGGATCGTGTGCATGTTACACATGGGGAGAACCATCAAAATGTCCATGCAAGTAACCCGTTCGCGAAACTCGAACCTCGGACCGAACTACTAGTGTTCAGCAAATTTACAACTCGGTCCCTGGTGGGCTCTACAAAGGGAAAGGAAATTTTCAGATCTCTGCAGTTCGCGAAGCCCTTTTAGATGTCAGTAAATGTGATTAGAAATTTGAAACTCAATCTATTTGCAAAATTACAATGATTATCAATATATAATTAACTCATTAATTATCATATGTTAACTATGCACATAAAATAAAGTGATTACACTCAGATTAAGAACAATACAAAGTATGGGATAAATGCACGGATATTTACAGCAATGTGAGAAACAATATACGCAGTAACACGAAGTAAATAAAAGGAATTATACAATAAGGCAAAATTAAAAAAATCTCTGTACACGTAACACAAAGTAATCCTTACATAAATTTGATGATTTACATATATTTTTAGAAATTTATTATCTAGATCAAAGGGAAACTATATAGAACAGGACTGGTAATTTAAAATCGATATTAAATAAAATTGCTGTCTATAAATTTTCATTATTATTCTCCTTTATGGAACTTTTTAGCCTTTATTTTTTAAAATTTTTTATCTCCCCACCCTTTTTATTTTTTGAGAAAGGTTTTATTTTGAATATTTTCATTTAATGCTTTCCTTCCAGTAATGAATGGTAACTTTGAAACTGAATCTTAGCTATATCCTTCCAAATTTTCATTCGAGCGCTAATTAATTTTTCTCAGACTGAATGACTTTAAAGTAATTAGATTTGATTTGAATAGAAATAAAAATCATTAATACGCTATGACTTCATCGATCTCTTGCTACGAAAATGTAAAATGTTTTATACAGCTTTAAGTTATACATAAAAATCTAAATATTTTAAAAGAAAATCAATCTAATCAATTTTATATCAAAACACCCACACACAGTGAAGCGGAATCATTTCAGCAAAATGCTAATATAAATATTTCTTCTTATTAGTAGTTTCGCATACTTAGTCAAACATTTAAAAAACGTATTCAAAAGCGAACTGCTTATTTTGCTTTACAAAATATTTTTTCTTGCAATATTTAATTTGTTTCAAGTTATGGTATTTAGTTTACGATCTTTAAGGGGTGATAGAAAGCAGCTATACGAACAATATTCGACATAGAATATATAGTCTGAACGCAAGCGGTGAGAAGCTAAAAGGTAGATTTTCACTATCGCATTTAAAGAATTAACACAAGATTGCAGGCCATGCTTCAGAAAACATTTTATTAACAGGAATGTAATTGATGTACACTGCGCAAAAAAAAAAAAAAAAAATTATATTTTCCTTTCTATTGAGCCGATTAACGAACTTGAAATTACTCTTTCCATGTCTCGAAAGCGCGATTTAGGATATATATTAGATTTGGTTTTTTTCTAATATAGGTATTTTGACACAAAATGGGACTTTTTCTAAAATAACATGCATTTTTTACCATATTTCGCTTCTACGACTCAAATTTTGCCTAAATATTAAATTTTGTTAACCTTGGTGCGAAATTTACGGAGAAATTCCAAAATTTAACTTGGCGCACTTTTTTCAGTTTGAGTCAAGAATAATTCACTTGGCGAAATTCTTAATATATAGCAACCCATTTTCCTTCCCTTTCCATTGTGCAGCAGCAGAAAAAAGTCACATAGTTCCTACTTTCAAATAATTTTAACAAAGTGCGTAAACCACATTTTCTTGTTATTATTTCAACAAATATGCTATATTTCAAAACCCGCCAACATTTAAATTCCCGTATATCTTCGGAAATTTTGAATAAAAAAATCTAACTTTTTGCAGGTATGCTTAGAAATGCATCTACTTTAAGATGATGATAAAACTTTTATAAGCTAGAATTCAAACGTTTTTGGAAAAAATTTTAAAAATTATATTAAAATACAAATTCCAAAAATAAATCATAGAAAATGGCTGAATTTTTTTTTTTTGAATGAACCTAAATTTTGAACTGTGTAGAAAAGAATCAAATAAGATTCATTAAAAAGGAGATACTAATAAATGCGTACCAAATTGAATTAAAATTTTGAGAGCTAATTTTTAAAAAACTACTCTTGCGATTTTTACAAAACTTGGGAGTTTGGCATAATTTGAGCCGTAGGATAGAAATATTGAAAAATTTGGCATGTCATTTCAGAAGAAGTCCGATTTTGGGTCAAAATTCCTATATTCGATCAACGCTATGTATAAACCTAATACACATCTTAAGTCGCGCTTTCGAGACATGAAAAACGGAATTTGAATTTTGTCCATCGGTCCAGTAGAACGGGAGATAATGAACTGTCCCTCTTTTTTTTTCTTTTTTTGTCCAAATGAGCTTTGTTCCTGAAGAACTATTGTTTTCGTTTTGCGATTTTGCGCCGGAAACGTTAAAAGTCTGAATCACTTTTCAAACTCTTGCCACCAAATATTGCAGCCCTGTATTACATTTAAAGAAATTAAATAATGAAGAATCTGCATAAACGTACGTATATTTCTCCAAATGTGATAAAACAAGTGTACCTAGAGCCATCCAATTTTGAATAAAGTACGTTTCCACCCGAATATGCGCATCTAGAAGCCCGAATCTGGGATTTGGTTTATTATCTGTTTCATATTTTGTAAAACTTTAACGAATTTTTGATGAACAAACTCAAACAATTTGAAAGCGAGTAATGGCAACGCTGTACGAGGAAAAAAAACTTTTTATCTATAGTGCGCGGAACTGTGTATCGAAAATTCGAAAGATAGACTCATTTTAAAATTATTTTGCGATATTGCTGTTGAACTGAATTTCATGGTTTAAGTGCGAAGAACATGATATTTAATAAATAAAGGTAACGCACAAAAAGTTAAAAGACTGCTTTTTAGACGTAATTTAAAATCTAAAACCTTTAAGATTTTTTTTTGCGCGGTGTACATGCTTAAAGATTTTGCTCAAAAGACATTCTGCCAGATACAATGCAGGTAACACACCTGCGCGACAGGGACTGACACACATTTGCGAAATCACGAGGCATTTGCGGAGTATCGCCGGCGACAACAGCGATCCTAAGCGACTAGATCCGCATTTGTTTCAACGGGGCAATCGTAGCTTAGGCTTTTCATATGGCCTCACAGGAAAACGTCCAAACCTGAGAGATCTAATGATCTTGGTGGCCAAGCTATGGGACCACCTTGACCTATCCATCGCCGTGGAAATTTCGTAGTTCGTATAACCAGCCATCCCCTCGGCAATCCACGGTGGATGTGCACACCGACTCTTTTTATACCATTTACAATTCGAACTAGCGGCTCGCCTTTTGCGTTCCGCCCAGACTTTGTCAAATATTGCTTGTAAGGCAGCATTCTATCACATCATAAAATGTTTACCACTTTTTCGGGTTCACCCTGTATAAGACGGAGGGAGCATCAGTTTCTGAGGAGTAGTTGTTAGTTCAGAGCGACTTCAGAGTATTCAGATATCCATGAGAAGTTTTAACTGCTGATTATTCTCTTTGATACAGTGAAGAGCTATACAAGTATTTTTGTGGAAAGTTACAGAACTGTAAAGCGTTTCTTTTGGTGAAACAAATTTGATAAAGGTATCATCGCTTTTGTATGCATTCAATCTATTACGAACCTGTACACCCGCGTTAGTATTTTCAATCCAAATGTTAGTTAGATATGTGCTTACCACATATCTCACAAGAGCACACAATATTAGATGCTGTAGGTAATATAGCTTCGATTTAAATGCCAGTTATATAAACGCGTATCACTTATACCTCAATAAAATACATGGTTAGATTGCATAACTCCTTGTAATGTATTTTAATAAATGCAGTATCGTGTTATGCTGAGAAAAATACTATTTTCGTTTTAGTTTAAAACATGAATTAATAAAGCAATGTCAGTTTTAATTTTATGGTACATCTAAGACGTTATACGATATTTTCTCCTTGCTTTCCTCATGCCTTCGTGACGTAACTGGAAGCACACTCGACGCGGATACTGCTGGTTCACAGTTCGAATCCCGGCGAGGCCATTGCGGATTGCTTCAGGTTCCTGGCATCGAAGAAATTCTAAATAACTCTTAAAACTGGCCCCCGAATTAAACGCTGTTGGACGATAATTCGTCAAAACTAGGATTTGGCGCTTGGTCCTTTTCCCCAGTCGCCCTTTCAAAGGGGGTGTTTATAAGGTATTGTTGCTTTCTGCGGGTTCCTGGACTTGGAATAATTGACGAAGAACTAAAGCCCAATTTAATTGTCAGAACAGTTCCAAAGATATGTTTACAGTCGTGGAAAAACTACGAATGAACGCCCTGAAAGAATCAGCATCACAACCTTCAGACTATAACTGTGAAGACAGCTTCACGCAAACCACTACATTACAGCCCCCGACTCGGTCGATTGCTGTCAAGCTAATCTCTAGACTCAAGAGACTACTTTCCACGTACCGGCAGAGTATATATAGCTCTAACCTACCTTCGAGAATATTCTCGAGAAAATCGTTACGAATGTTTTCTAGAGTGTTCTCGCTCCGTCTATGACATTTCGCCTGTTTTGTCGCCCAATGTTTCCAAATGAGCGATTTCATCCCAAATCTGGCAACCCTGCCTTTCCCTGACACTTTCTGAGAACCCTAACACTGCTTTGCGGGGAAGCTCTCTCACCTCTCAGCCGCTGGGCATTCCGCAAAAGTATTTTCTACCTTCTTTTTGTATGCCTTCGCGGTGTAACTGGAAGCGCATTCGATCCGTATTCGGGAGGTCCGGTTTTCGAATCCCGGAGAGAGCAATCTGTATTTTTCATGTTTATGCAGTGATATAATCTGCATAAATGTAACATAATATAAATGTTGTGTAACATAATATAATCTTTCGCTTTGTAGCATATTTCTTTTGCATTAAAATTAGTAATAGGCACCCGCATTATGCCGATTAGTGACAGAATACTGTTCTTATTCGCGTATGAAATTCAATCTCAACTTCTCCGTCCCAAATCTTTTAATTATAAGGATGTAACTTTACTCTTTCGCATATTCCTCATACTGATTATT
Source organism: Stegodyphus mimosarum (assembly GCA_000611955.2). NCBI lineage: Eukaryota > Metazoa > Arthropoda > Arachnida > Araneae > Eresidae > Stegodyphus > Stegodyphus mimosarum. The sequence goes on from KK122325.1 coordinate 180,372, forward strand.
CCACTTTCCTTTAACAAAGACATGTTTCCAAAAGCACACTGTGATGCTTTATAAAACCAATTACGGAACTTTAATTTGATCTGCTCCTTGAGATACACGTTATTAAATGTTATCATCTAAGTTCCAACCGAGCTAATTCATTATACGATGCAATCTTATATTCTCTCTTCTCGTCTTGTGTCCTACCAATTTTTATACCCTACCTGTCTTCCTGCCAAATAGCTATTATCCTCCCTTAGAAGCAATTACTCCACTAATTTTCTTCATCCCTCCCTTCTTGAAAGGATATTCCAATCCACTTTTTTCAAAGCTTTTACGAATAAAGAAGGTATGTTCAGTTTTTTGGCTGGTGTGTAGTTAAGAGCATCAGCATGATTGTCCTGTAGCAACAGGATCATGTGATCCAATTATATATCTAATTAAACCTCAACGTATTGTCAACGCATCCTTCTCACTTTCTGGCGGTAATTTGAATTTTTTTATGTCATTCTGTAGCTGAGGGTTAAAAATAAAAGTTTTGGGTCTAATTTCAGCCCGGGATATCTTTCACAAAGTTCAATCAGATTTTTCCTCCGTACTTCCCTTGTCACTTACGCCTAAATAATTGGATTAGAGAGAGAATTTTGAAAGAGATTCATTTGATTTTGAAAGCTCAGTAGTTTAAATGATGGGATGTAAATACATTTGAAAGGAAGAGGTACGCGACAGAGTATGTATTCAATTCAAAAGAGTATGCAAATATAATAGGTACTAGGTCGATAACCATTTTTTTTTCACAATGAGCAAGTTTTTTATTGCTGAATATTAAATTAATTTTAATTACAATCATCTTTCAAAACATCTAATTGGCAACGTTTAGTAAAAGGTCTTCACAGGCTGACTCCTATTATGTAAAGGGCCTGTCACAATATTTCTTAAACATAAGAATTATATACAGTGTGAATCTGAACAAGTGGGCCAAATCCTACGGAATGATAGAATGCAGCTATACGAAAAATATTCTTCATATAATGAACGGTCGGAGGACAAACGATGAGAAGTTAAAAGGTAGTTATTTACTGAAACATTTAAAGAATTGACACAAGAATCAGAGGAGATACTTAAAACATTTTATTAACAGGAAGATTTGTAAAGTAAACTCTATGAGAAGCGTACTTAAGGAAAGAATTTTAGAATATGGATTTTTGAAATTAACGGTAAAAAATTTGATAAGTATAATTAAAAAAATTATTTGCTTCAAAATTAACGGTAAAAAATTTGATAAACATAACTAAATGAATTATTCTCTTACGTTTTATAATAACTCAGTTACAAGTTTTAAATAATATTTTTAAAAAAGTCCTTTTTTTATTCAGAAATATTCAGCGAAAGTTAAGTACAGGGAAATGAGAACCGATATTTAACCTATTTCACTATTATATAAGGTATTTCTTCCGCCATCTTCGCATGCCTCCATGGTGTAGTGGTCAGCACGCTCGATGCGTAACCAAAAGGTCCGTGTTTCGATTTCCAGCGAAGGCGTTGCTCATTTTTCATGTCTCTTGCTTCAAATAAACTAATGACTTTACAATTAAAATAAAAGGTTCTCTGATTTGAAATGGACCGAATAGAGTATTAATTACAAATTGACTTAGGTTTTTCGAAGATATCTCAGAAGCTAAAAAATCATGCCATATTTGAGAAAGTATTTTAGGAAGAAGCTCTATAAATAGAAAAGAAAAAAATGCACAATGTTAATATTAATTATATAATAATCTTTGATCTTAATTTTTGTAATTCTTAACCGAATAAAATCGAATTATCTTGAAATTTGTTCTAATGTAATTAACGAAAACTTGTAAAAATATTACATTCAAACTAAACCCTTCTGAGCAAACTGTTCTGTGAAAATTATAGCATTTTATTCCATTCAGAATGAAATGTTGTTTAAAAATGTATTCGTTTCACATACTTAGCACTTTGAAATATTGTAGAAAAGGAAAATATATACAATTATATGTATATTTACGACGTAATTACAAAATCTTTACATTCGATCGTGTTAAATCCATTGATCATGGTAAGTCGCTGGATGTTTTGGTCACCACGAAGGGATCGCCAGTCCTTCAAAGCAGTGTATGATGAAAGCCGGTTAGGGCCTCTCCTGTTACTTCTACCGCCGGGTTTTTCGCCAATTTTCAAATGAGTTGGCATTTTTTCATGGAGCTGCGGATAATCAGAAAGTACCAAAAGATCATTAGAAATTAAGAAATTGAGTTGTTATGTGGTTATAATTTGTTGAATATGGCAAAGGACATACGACTATCTTACTAAGGAGAGGGATGGAGACTCCCTCCCTTAGGTTAACGGAAGAGGACTTCCTTAGGTTAAGGTCCTAAGGGAGAAAACTCCTCCCTTCATGGACGAGTTTCTAGGGTAACACGTTAGTATTCATGCTGCACACGGGTAGGTCCAAGGAAATATCATTTGATTTTTTTAACGAATAGTAGGAATCCTAGCTGCAGAATTCCGAAGATCTATGAAAAACAGTGTTCAAAAATTTAATAGCATCCAAAACATTTGTTAATAGCTTGCAAGAGTTATAATTATATCTTCTTATTTTGCAAATTGAGCCAGATTAGTTCCCTGCCTTTATATGTATGAGGTGTTAGAGAAAAATAAAGGTGAGTCGCTATAAACGTGCAAAGAAATATATTACTACATTTTTACGGTGATAACCTCTTACTGAGAGGAACTTAACCAGTTGGACTGTAATGTAGGGCAATAAGGCAGTGTGTTGGAACCCTCTTGGCTGATAACAATCGGCCTTGTGATTAACCCAGCATACCCAACACAGATTAAAGCAAAAATACTTTTATAGGAAATGAAAATTCTCAATATTGCATAAATTACATGAAATAATATTCGCATGTTCTATTGCAATTTGAAGTTCATCAAATTCCTCGTAAATCTCTTTGTAATCCTTGTAACATTTTTCCTATGGCAACAGAAGTCCTTTACGTTGCCATGTTTTCCCTAACATGTCGTAATAGTACATAGCCTTTGACGAAATGTTGTGCATTGCCTTCCGAGCTTCAAAAATTAGAAAGAATATTATTTTGCAAATAAATCTTTTCAGGTGCACCGGAAAGCACCCGCAACTAACAATTATTTGATTGTATTAAAAATCACAGTCATTGTCATACTTTTAGAATCTTCAAAGTTCAACAAATAAGCGTTTTGTTTCGCCGAAATGTTCCATTTCTCTTTCCGGCATCATAATAGGAATCCTTGATTTTACCAATAACAGTTCCTTTTGAAGCCTGAATATCGAACGTATCTCCGACATTATCCATAGCAGGCTCTTTGGCCAGCATGTCGGGCCCCTCGTTGCCAATAACATCAATATGTGTTTTCACACTGTTCACTTTCATTTCGTGTACTTTCTCACCTTTTACATATGAGATATATCTTACATAACTTTAATATATGGCACCAAAATATTAGTGTTTTCAGCTCCTGCTACAGCTTTCAAATCAGATATTAAATCTGTATATATATATTTACAGTCCTCATTTCATTTAAGAGCAAATATGATAGCAGCCAATTGGGTTTGGAACATCGAACTGTAAGGTTTAAGTCTAATTTTGCCATAATTTGTCTTTGCACTAGCAAATAAACTACATATGTTGCACTAATTCCATTGTCATAACCCGAACTGTCTGTAAATATATTCATTTCTTCTACGCAGACATTTGGTCTCAGATATTCCACTCTTTCTTAATGAAAGATGTACACTGCTCGTCAATGAAAATGCAGCACCAAGAAGGAGTGGTCATAAATTTATGCAAATTTTAGAGTAGACGCACGTCACTGAGTTATGCGAATGATGTGAAATGCGCAGCTCTCCGACGCACGTGAAGTAAGATATAAGGGAAAGAACGTGCAGAATGGGCAATATTCGTGTCGTTATTTCTGCCAGACGAATTACAGAAGAAATTTGGTTTTTGCCCCGGAGAATACGTGTAATAGGTGATAGGTGACGGAGGACGGGGACAACTGGTGTCTAACAAAGGTAAGCAGGTATATGTCCCACGCCCTCCATTATCTTAAACCGGCAGCTATCGAGTCCCAGGAGACTTGCCTCGGGAATGCATTTGCTTCTCTGTGAAGTTGCATGAACGAACACGGACTTGAATGATGTTTCATGAATACATTAGCTGCGTGAATATAATATATAAGCTGTTAAAATATATTAGCTGTAGAATGCGTTGGTGAAACTCTTGGGCGCACGTTGACATAATTCTTAGATACATCGACATATACTAATAATAATAATACATATACATACAGAATAATACATATATATAAGACAAATAATAATAAAATGTCAAATGCTAATATTAATATTAATAATAATCATACTGATACTAATAACAATAACAATAGTAATAATATTCTTAAGTGCATGAAATATGATCCATCAATAAAATACATTAATACATTGGATACCTGGTAAAGTTACATGAATACATTAGATATGTACTTGACAGCTTGATAACAATAGTAATACATTAGATATGCACTTGACAGCTTGATAACAATAATAATAATTACAATAGTAATACTTCTTAAGTGCATGAAATATGATCCATCAATAAAATACATTAATACATTGGATACCTGACAGAGTTACATGAATACATTAGATATGTATTTGACAGCTTGATTACGGTAAGACATACATTAGACCTATTTACATTCATTATTTGGGGTTGCGTTATTTGAGTATATACGTGCGTTTTTATAGTAGATACATAATTATGTTATAAATACCGTTTATACATTTAAATGCTAGTTATATACCTGAATACTTGATTGCAATAAAAACATAATAGATACATAATTATGTTATGAATACCGTTTATGCATTTAAATACTAGTTATATGCTTGAATACTTGATTACAATAAAAACATTTGATTAGTTGATTGCATTTACTATATACATTATTTATGGGTACTTGAGTAATGTTGTTGAGTAATATACAATAATTCTTGGATACATAAAGTACGTATGTATCGTAGTTACATTGAATACATAAATTCATGTAAGCTTGAATATTATTTATCTCACTGCTCTATTACTTAATTAATTAATTATTTTTTACTGCTGCAATTCTGGTATTAGTGGCACGCGTTGTCACTGTTGCTGGTGGAGTAAAACATGAAAAGCAAGTTTCAGGAGTAAAGCCCGTTTCAGGAAGAAAATTGACATAGATCTTACTTAGTTCGTGGCCACAATATCCAGTCCTGCTAACATTAGCAGGTTTATGATGTTGTAGATCCTCTGTCGTAGGGCTGGAGTTCTCAGTATAAACCGTCTGAATGGGTTGATATTGGTGGAGGGCATTCTGATATGGAATCTTTCGGTTAGTGGACATTCGGTGACATAGTGGTCAGGGTTTCCTTGTGCTCCGCAAATGCAAAGGCTCGAGTCCGTGATGGCTCGGGTGAAGAAATACTCAGGGAATGGGCCATGTCCACTGATATATCTAGTAAGCTGAGCAGCAGAGCAAAGTCTATTTATGCAGACTTTTGGGAGAAAATCGTACGTGCGACGCCCTTTGTCGCTGTTGTCCCATTCCATTTGCCATTTTTGTAGAGAAATGTTCAGAATACGGCGCTTAAGGTAGGATCTTGGTGCCGGAAAGTAGCATTGGGTAGCCTCTATATTAGAAGCCGCTTCTTTGGCTAGAGAATCAGCGAGCTCATTCCCGGCATATCCTGCATGTGCCTTGGTCCAATGGAGCGTGATATTCAGATGCGTGCTGTTGCGAAGTAATTGTTGTATGGACCTTACTGGTTGTGAAAAATGTGAATGATTACGGATTGCTTGTAGCACAGATTGGCTGTCTGAGATTATTTGTATATTTCGAAGATTCTGTGTAATGGCATAGCGGACTGCTTGCTCCAATGCTAAGGCCTCTGCCTGGAAGACGCTGTTATGTTCCGCGAGGTGTCCCTTCCAGTGATATATCTGTTCAGAGTTAGTGAGATGGACTAAAGCACTTCCTACACCTGCATCAGATTTTGAGCCATCTGTGAAGATGGCTGAGGTCAGCTCTGAACCGCTGTGCTGTGTCAGTATGACTTTAATGCCTTTTCCTCTGTCTGAGGGATGGGTGTGGGATACAGTACATCGTAGCTCAAACTCTGTAGGTGCGAATGGGAGCCATGGTAGGTAATTTCCTGTTGCAGATGGAGTAACTTTGAAAGCACTGCCTCATGCTCAACATAGATGTGGAGTGGAAGCAGGCCCGCCAAAACGTTTAGCGCATCTGTGGAAGTTGTTCGGAAGGCTCTGGTTATGGTGAGGGCAAATGGCCGTTGTACTGAGAGTAGCTGTTTAACTTTGCGTCCTCTCATTGGTGATGCCCAGATGGCGGCGGCGTAGGTAACCATTTTTTCAATTATTGTTTTGTACAGTAATTTCTGGAAGTGAGGGTTCCTTCCCTAAGTAGCACCCTGCAGTTGACGTATTTTGTTTGCAATGGCTTGAGTTTTTGTTTTAAGATATGCTATATGAGGTAGCCAGGTAAGTCCTTTATCCCATACAAGGCCTAGTAGTTTCATTTCATTGCGAAATTTTATGTTTTTCCCATTGATAGGAATACATGGCTTCCTGACTGGATTCTTCCCCTTTTTAGGAATGAGCAGCGCTGTGCATTTGGCCTCGGAGATGGTTAATTTAATACTGTGGCATAGATTTGCGAAGATGGAGCATACTTCCGTGCCACGTTGCTCAATTTCGTTGCGAGTATTCCCACTAATGACAAAGGTGGCGTCATCTGCATAAGCAACTAGTTTTGCATATGACGGCCAGGGATGCCTGATCACGTGGTTAAATGTGAGGTTCCAGAGTACTGGGCCTGCACATGAACCTTGAGGGCAGCCTCTGACTTGTGGTTGTCGTATGATGCCATTATTGGTAGATATGAGAAGTTCTCTGTCTGCAAGATAATTGCAGAAGGTCTTATATAGATTAGCAGGACAGTGAGCATCCCTTAGAGCCTGCTTGATAGCAGGCCACCATAGAGAGTCGAAGGCTCCCTTAAGATCTAGGGAGATGAGAGCTGAGTGCTGTTTCCGCTCTCTGTTGTTTTGAATTGCCGCTTGCAGTTCTGCTAGTGCATGGATAGTGGATTTCCCTGCTCTGAATCCAAATTGGCATGGACTTAAGCAATTAGTGTTTTCTATGTGGTGTTTTAATCTACTGACGAGTAGCCTCTCGTAAGTCTTCCCTAGCGCAGAAAGTAAACAGATGGGCCGTAGAGAGGAGGGGACTGTTGGATCTTTATTTTTCTTAGCAAAAAAGACAACTTGTCCGGATTTAAAAGCTTTTGGAAAGTGATGAAACGCTAGAAGTTTGTTAAAGTAAGTCAAAAAGAAAGCTGAGTGAGAGAGAAATGCTATCTTGATAATACTGTAGTCAAGACCGTCTGGTCCTGGAGCTCGTTTCTTAGGAAGACAATGGAAGGTGGTCCTTAATTCCTTATCAGTGAAGGGCACGTCGTCTGATATTGCTGGAATTGCAGAGTCGTTCCGAATTCGAGATTGGGAATCTGTGTCGCTGGAAGCATCGTCTGTAGGAAAGATAGCATCTATGATAGTGCTGAAGGTAGAGAATGTAGAATTTTCTGTGGCAGAGGAGCTGAGCTGAAAGTAAATTTGAGAGGGGGTGAAGACTTTGCTTGTCGCTATCTTGTGCAGAGTTCCGTAGGGTTCAGAGCTGGTTGTACAGTATTTCTGCCAGCTTCTGCATTTAGCAGACAGAATATTCCTCTTGTATATTGTTCTTGCTTGTTGGAATTGCAGCAGTCTTGTTTCTTTCTCCTCTGGTGGGCTGCTACGTATTTTCCGGCGAAGTGCGCGGCAGCGTTGTCGCATAGTACGTAACTCCTTCGTCCACCAATTAAGCGTCGTAATGCGTTTTGTGCTCCTAGTCGGGAGAATCTCCTCGCAAGTAGTTTGGATGTCTCGTAGCAGGTGATCTGTGTATGTATCCAAAGCATTATTGTGGGTACAATCATGAAGCTCATTAAGTTTTGAGGCCAGTAGCAAATGTAGCTTAATTTTTAGTGGAGCTATTTTATTTTTTTGCAATTTATAACGCCTGATGATGGAAATTTCCATAGAGATGTTGATGGTAAAGGTAATATACTTGTGGTCGGACGCACTGATATCATCTTGTACTGTCCAGTTGTGTATGAGATTGGTGGCCGCCGGGGTGGAAAGAGTTAAATCCGGCCAGCCTATACCGTAGCCACTGTCGAAAGTGGGAGGCGAGTTGGCTTGATTCAGGAAGCAGAGGTTTTTGCTCGAGATGTAATCTTCTAAATCGATGCCCTTGGAGTCATTAGAGGGGTATCCCCAAGATATGTTGTGGGCATTGAAGTCTCCACATATGATTAATTTTGAGGCCTGTTTATGCTGTAGTAGGATGTCTATGTAGGAGGCAGTGTTGGAGATGCCTTCTGTAGGCGGTGAGTAGATGGAGGAGAGAACAAGGTACTTGTTGTAGAATTCTAAGATAATGGCACAGTGGTCCCTATTGGCGGACAGCACTATCGGGGTCCACTTTGTGTGGCAGAAAATAATACCCGCTCTGGGTGAGGTACCTTGGGTAGGATCTCTCCAATGGTATTTTGGCCATGATAGAGGGAAGAGTGCGATGGAGCTTTCTTTGCAGTATGGTTCCTGAGCAAAGATGATATCAATATTGTTTTCTACTGCATATTGGGTTGTTTGAGCGGCAGCCGCTTTCGATCGCTGTAAGTTTATTTGAAGACATCGGATTGGTCCATGGTTAATGTTATGGAATTCATTAATGGCACCCTTGCTTATTGTGCGAGATTCCTCTGTGGTGTTGGAATTGAAAGCACCATTAGTCATACTGTGTATTTCATTGTTTGGGATGTCAGGAGTACCATTATTCGTACTGTGTGCTACGCTTGATTCGTGCAATGTACCTTCCGTATGTAGGGCAGGTGACGTCGTAGGCTGGATGCGTGCAGGTTGTCTTATTGTGGCTCCTATAGTTCCAGTCTGCACAATTGATGCAGGTCGGTTGGCGGGCGTTGCAGTCTTTAATGTTGTGGCTGCCAGAACAGAACGCGCAATAGATCTTGTTCTTACAGTTCTGTTGGGTGTGCCCGAATTCCTGGCAGCGGTAACATCTTCGGGTGTTATAAAATTCTGCGATTCGATGTGCTCGCCAACCGAGGTACAATCTTGGGGACTGCGTGAGTTGATGGTAGGCTGGTGGTGTGCATTCCAGGACCCACTTGACTCCATTTCCTTTGTCTTTTAATCTGTAGAGGACTTTAGGTAAATTCTTGTTGAGGTGAAATTCAGATTCCAGTGCTTTCTCAATGTCTGCCTGGGAAACTGCTGGGAGTACGTCGTGGATGGCAACTTTGGGAAGTCTAGTAGATGGTAGTTTAGTCGTAACTAGTTGTTTCCCTTGCGTACTCTGTAGATTTTTGGTAAGTTTCTCAAGATCTTCGGCAGTAGCACAGTCTACTGCCAGACCCTCTTTTTGGATTGGTCTTAGCGTGGTGATCTTAACCGCTAGTGCGGGAAGGGGAAATTCAGCACTGAGTCGGTCTTTAAGTTCCTTCCTCGTGAGCTTTGTGTCTTTAGGGTAAAGTAAGAGAGTGTGTTTCGGTGGTGTTTTAGACACCTCAGCATAGGATCTTGAGACTGTTGGAGGTGTTGTTGTTGGCGTGGATACACAGAGGAATCCGGGATCCGTGTTGGTGGCTGTGTTTGCTGTTGGTGGCTGTGGACTGTGCGTAGGGCCTCTAATGGCTAATTCTTTGAAAGCGTCGAGGATGTCTAGCAGCTGTTCGCGTAGGTCCTTGGTTAACAGATGTTTTTTACCGCTGTAACTAACTGCAATTTCAGCTGCGCTCGCGTGCAGCGTGCCGACCTTATCTTTGTAGCTGATGTCTTCTGAATTGATTAGGGTTGACGCTTCAAA
>KK122325.1:190917-216207 GCA_000611955.2 Stegodyphus mimosarum
AAACAGAAGTAACGTTTGCAGTTTTGCGCAGAGTGCATTAAAAGTATTCGAGTTTACAAAGATTCTTATTTCTTATTGCAATGCTTAATTCTTTATACAGTTACGACTTAGTAAGACAAATACTTAAATTCAATGCTTAATACAGTACTACTTAATATATTGGTATATGTTGCAGATATAATTTAATCATAATTTTAAATCAACTTATGCGACCTAAAACCTTTGTATGGTTGAAGAGGAACTATTTGGAATATATAAAGCAAACAATATATAAATAATCTTACATAAGAATAAAGAAAATTTATATATATAAACTAAACAATTAATTAAGGTATAAAGAAAAAGATTTAAATTAAATATGTATACAGGGTGTATCAGTACAGCGGTGACGAACTTTCAGGAGAGATGAAATATGCTTAGACGATGGGAAATCACATGCATGGTCGGAAACGCTTTTCTGGCGCGGTGGTGATGAAACAAAAGAAAGAAAGGACACGAACGTGAGAAAAAATGCTTATTATTCGAAGTACAACAACAAAAAAAAGAGACAACGATCGTCATCAAAGGTGGTGTTCGAAATTACGCCCCGGACCGTGATGTAGGAACTGTGCGTCATGCATCTTCTTTGCGATCTTCCATTAATGATGCAGATCTTCCATGCGCCAGAGAAGTGAGGGTCTATCATGGTCCTGGGTCGTAATTTCGAGCATCTTTTTCAGTGACGATCGTTGTTTGTTTTTGTGCTTGTTCGTAGGTTTCTACTGTACTAAACATAATAAGGCATCTTTTGTCTCACTCTTTGTATCCTTCATTTATTGAGTTTTGTGTCGTCACTACCGCACAGGAAAGCGTTTCCAACCATACACTGCTATGTGATTTCCCATCCTCTAGGTGTATTCTATCTCTCCTGAACGTTTATCATAGCTGTACTAATGCACCCTGTATATGAAAGCAATATGACGTAGTATACATTGAAATACACTGCTCGACATTGAAAATGCAACACCAAGAAGGAGTGGTCAGAAATTTATGCAAATTTTAAAGTAGACGAACGTCACTGAGTTATGCGAATGATGTGAAATGCGCAGCTCTCCGACGCACGTGAAGTAAGATATAAGGGAAGGAACGACCACAATGGGCAATATTCCTGTCGTTATTTCTGCCAGACGAATTATCGAAGAAAGTTGGTTTTTGTACCGGAGGATACGTGTAATAGGAGAGAATGTCAGGCCGCCGTCAACGAAGGCACTTCCAGCAGATAGACGATTTTACGTGGGGTATGGTGATCGGACTGAGAAGGGCGGTTGGTCCTTACGTCAAATCGCAGCTGATACCCACATGGTCGCGAGCACGGTGCATCAGCTGTGGCGAACATGGTTGGAACAAGGAAATGTGGGAAGAAGGAGGGGTGCAAGTGCAGCCAGAGTGACGTCAGCACGCGTGGATCGGCCCATCCACCGACAAGCTGTGGCGGTTCCGCAAGTCACTTGTACCGCGATTCTGCAGCATGTGCAAGATACCCTGGATATTCCCGCGTCGACGAGATCCATTTGCCGTCGATTTGCTAAACGTGGCCTGCACTCACGGCGTCCGTTAAGAAGACAGCCATTGACCTCACAGCATAGACGCCAACGTTTAGAATGGTGTCGGACTGGAGCGATGTGGATGACAGAATGGCGAAACGTCGCGTCTCAGATGAGTCACGCTTTTGTTTAGCCAGTGACAGTCGCCGCATACGTGTGTGGCGTAGACGTGGAGACAGATCTAAACCGGCAGTAACTGCGGAACGCCCCACCGAGTGACAACGTGGTATAATGGTTTGGGGCGCTATTGCCTACGATTGCAGTTTACCTCTAGTTCGTATTCAGGGCACTATGACGGCCCAGAGATACTTGGATCATGTACTGCAGCTTATCTGGCGAATGGCAATCCCCTACTTTCAGGAACTGCCTAATGCAATTTTTCAGCACCCGACCACACAATGCTTGCATCTGTCAACATGTTCTGCAAGGTATACAGATTTCCCTGGCCACCATACTCTCCTGACCTGTCACCAGTTGAACATGTGTGGGATGTGATTGGACGCCGTTTGCAGACTCTGTCCCTGCCTCGTTCAGAAGACGAACTGTGGCAAATGGTTGAAAGGGAAAAAATAGAGAGCCATCCCTCAGGACACCATCTGCACTCTTATTGACTCTTTGCTTAGACGTTTTTCTTCGTGCATCGCTGTCCGCGGTGGTTCTACATTCCATTGAGCCGACGCGGTTCTCGCTGTATTCTGACTATCATTTTGAAATAAAGATCACTTATTGCTGCTCGCTGTCTCTGTCTTTTTTCCAAATTTCATCACTTTCTGACCACTCCTTCTCGGTGTTGCATTTTCAGTGTCAAGCAGTGTATTTCATATTAAAGACATGAAAAAGATGTATAATATGCAGTAAAATTTGCTTAAGTAAAAAAAACACCATTTTGTGAGCGTAATTAAATTTATCATAATGAAAACAGTAAATATCAGGAGGAGAGGCATGTCGACCAACATGCAAACGACTTCCATCGAGGCTGTTTTAAAACACCTGGTCAAAAGCAAAAACCAGAGTCTTTGTATTGCATCTAATTAACCTGATTTGTTGCAAGATATGCGGTTTTTAAATACTTTCAGCCCAAAGTGTCATTAGCCCAAATACTCTCGAAACGGGTACGAGTCTGTAAATGGACAAAACTCCTGTTTCGGAGTAAAATAAAAATTTCAAAACTTCTTTATTGTTTTACTTTGGCCTTGTTTCTCTTCTCTCTGTTCACCGTTGCTCAATAAATATCCTTTTCCTAAATTTCGATCTTACACACTGCCTTTTTCTACAAAACTAATCAGCTCATCTAGCGAATGTCAAGAACCACAACTGTAGTGAAACATTAAAAACTCCTACAGTAATATCTGAATGATGAATTTGTAAACAATGTCGCTTGATAGACATCTTTGGAGGTGATATATTCCCGTTTTAGATCATTTAAGATCATTTAAGAGTCAATGAACACATCACTGTTGCATTGGTTTTATATATCTAACTTATGCGAAATCACTACCTGCGTGGCATTTTCTTTATCTCATTTCTTCATATTCCTACAGGGAAGAATTATCGTCTATTTCTTCATTGTTTCTTGAAGTGATTTCCAGCAATTTTGTGTTTAAAACCTGATGCTTCGAACTACATTCGAAAATGAAACTATTCACTTTACAGACGACGTATTTCGGCAAAACTTATAATGAAAACATGCCTTTATACTTGACCTGAAAAGAACAGCGGCAGTGTTCTTATGTAGTGTATTGATTAGATAAACAGGAGAAGGTTATTTTAGATTTTATTTTAATACCTTGATCCACTTGCTTTAGAGATCTTAAATAAAATTAAAAAAAAACTTTTATTATTATGATTATTTTTTTTTTTTGCTGTGACGTAGCTTGTGAGAACTAATAACAGAATTTTACTCTGCTATAGAAACTTCATGCAATTCTCGACAGAATAAATTAGAAAAATTCAATATGTCATAGTTCAAACTAATTACTAAAACTAACTCAAAGCAAATTCAGGTATTATATTCAGCTCGGGAAGATCGAAAACAATTTAGCATAAAAATTGCGATATTGAAAACAAAAATAATAATATTTATTGCCTCAGTTGATAAAAGTGAAAAAAAACTTTAAAAACCAAAACTCAGTGGAAAATTTATTTTTATCATAATCAAAAAATGAAAAAGAAAAGTAAAAAAAAATTAAGATTTTAACGGTCGCCCAAAGGGTTTTGTTAAGGTTTCTCCGCTCTCGAGTAGTTCACAGTCTACCAGTCTACTCTTGCACTCATTTCTTCTAGACCTTACCTTTTCAGCTTTATCAATAAGCTTACGCTTCGTACAGATCAACAACCAAATGATAAACTTTTTAGAAGCTGTATGGCAACATATATTTAGAATCCCCTAAGCACAATGGCATAAATTTTGGCATACATTTTTATATTTTTTGCAGTCTTTTCTCAGATTATCATATAGTAAATTTTAGTAATATTATAATCCAAATTGTTTTTTCCCCATGAAGTGTAGCGCAAGACGAATTTTACGAGAAACCTATGCCGGAAATGTAAAAATACAACAGCACGTGCATTTAGCATTGAATAAATGGATACCTCGGTAATTCATATTTAAATTAAATGACGACTATGTTAGCTGTAACCATAATTCTATCCTCTTATTTTTTTCCAGAAATCTCGAGAAGCAGAATATGCTAGAATATCTCGCGCGGCCAGTTGAAAAACTATTTAAAGCCGGTGGGAGTCATCACAGTTTAGTTGTTTAGTTAGTTGTTTAATTATTGTTATTGCGATTTATGTAGTTCTCCTTGAATTCAGATATCTGAATCGGCTTTCTATTTCGATAACGCTTTGAGCTGTGTTCTATTTTAACGTTCTTAGTAGTTTAAATTTTAATTACTGATTGTACTGCGTTATACTGTGAACACTTATACGAATATGTCTGAGGAAAATTCAAGAGTCGGATATATTTCTTTTGATAAGAAAAAAAATATATTTACTTATTATTGGACTATATTTCTATTACGAACCTGTACGGAGGAAACAATATGCTAAGCTCATTTATTAAATATAATGTTCTTCGCATTTGCATCACGTGAAATTCAATTGAATAACAGCAACAGCAACAACAAAAAGTCTGAAAGCTTTCAGATTTTATATTACGCTCAGAGGGGAGTTTTAGTAACGTTTTGTGTGTTCATTTAGTAAGTATCCGCACTTAATCCATAAAATTCAATTCAAAAGCAATATCACAAAAAAAAGAAACACATAAAATATCCGTGCTCGAACAGGCACGCGATATTCATGGAAGGCTTTAAAATCGTTGTTTGTTAATGAAAAATTCGTTAAAGTTTTACAAAATATTAAATAGATAATAACAGTTTCCAAATTAGGGCTTCCAGATGCTTATATTTAGAGTCGATGACCACGTTATTCAAAATTTAATACCGTGCTAGATACCGTTGTTTTCTCACAATGCGAGAAACATACATACATTCATGCAGATTCGTCATTATGTCTTTCAATATAAAGCAGGGCTCTAATATCTGGTGGCAACAATTTGAAAAATGATCGAGGCTTTTATAGTGAACCAACGCAAAATGCCAAAACCAAATTAATACGTCCCCTGGTTAAATTGCCTCTTTGCGCTAATTGCAAAATATTTAAAAACAACATACGTTTAGAATTCTCGAAAATGTGTTCGAAGCTGTGATATGTATTTTTACGAATATATTCGCTTTGTTTTTTTATTTTAAATGGCACTGGTTTGCAGACGTGGCCCACTAGTGAAGCCGGAAGTGAAGGTTTCTTTATTATGGAAGCACCTGATAGGTTGGCCGCTGTTGTCTTGTATGAGGGGACAGACAATTTTCATCCATACCTTTTCCGGGATTAAATCCGAGCCTTTCGGTACGGTAGTAATTTTCTAGTCTGGGCGATCCATAACCAGATTATAGTGGACTCAGCCGTGTTTGTCAAATGAAAAAAAAAAAAAAAGAAACTGATAATTTCTGTACACAATGTTTTGTCAAAAATTTCAAAGATAATGAAATTGGACATGTGTGCAATGTTTGTGGCAGATTTCAGTTTATGAAAAGCATAACACTGGCCAATGAGAGCGAAATATGTGGATTCCATACACCATTTGCCAGTTCATTGTTTTTATTGGATCCACGTATTAGACGGTCATGTATATAAATATTGACTCAGTGTCTCTACAGTACTGGAATCCTTGGGCACGTCTACCCTAATATTTCGATGAAAGTGTCGTACTGAGTTTGGGACATTTTCCGTACACCACATGTCAGCTTTAAATTGTGCTTTTATTAATATACGTGTTTAGTAGTAAAGCACTGCCCATTTTAAACTGAGTGTGTATAATACTACAGAATACTTGACTCAAAAAGCCGTGGAACGTTAAATTTTGCATCCGAGACTGCTATTGCATCTAGATGTGCACTTTCCTTTTTTGTTGCAAAAAGCCGCACCAACATGTGCACATATGTTTCTGGCTCGGTGAAGATCATTTGTTTTTATTCTTATATGTTGGTAAATTGTGCATTTTTGCTTTAAAAATAATGGAGTTATGTGCTTTTTATGTTCCATTTAAGATTTTTATGTCTTTAATTAATCTGCATGCAACAGTTGTAGAATTATCAACAATTTAAAAATGGCGATAGACGTAACGAGGCAGCCATTTGTTTGCGTTTTTCAAAGTCTTAGTAGAACAGTGAATTAAGTCAGTTGGTGCACCAACTTCAGTGCCTTTTTGCCCACTATGACCAAACCTTAACATTCAATTTTGTACACCAAAAATTTTTTCTTCTTGCCCAAAATTACTTGTTTTTCGCGTCAAAACTGTAATGTTAATTTAAAAAAGTAACTCTTTTTAACTGTATTTGGTATTTTACGTTTTTTCTCTATTTTGCAATTTTTAATGAAAAATTTTTTAGTTATATTGCTTCGTTTTTTTCTTGTTGTTCTTCGCGTACAGACGTTAAAGGGTTCGTGGATTTAGAGTGAAAAACGACGACACTACTTGATGAAGTATCGAAACACACTTTATTGGCCAGTACTTTTTAAGACAGCTCCAAAATCACGCTCACAGTCGTCGAAGAACTACTGTAAACACGCTGAGACAATCAGTGACAGAGCCTTCAGACTATCAGGCTATGACGGTGGAGACAGCTTCACGGTAAAGCACCAGAGTACAGCTCCCGACTCTGCTCGGTCGTTCTCGGAACTCCAAGTACTCTCGAGATTCTCCACGCTGGAACTCGCGATGCACTCGACGATACGCTAGAGTGCAGCTCCCGACTCGGTTCAGTCGTTCCCGGAGCTGAACACACTCTAAGATTAAATTCGACGATGCGCTGATTGCCTTGCGATACACTAAGAGACTCGGCTCGATGCACTCGACGACCAACTCGGCACTAGACTATGCACTGACTCCGCAATGCCTCTTAACTGACTCGATCTCCGCATACCAACAGGGTTTATATAGTTTTTGGCTTGTGTCTGAGAACGTTCTGGTCTAAACCAGTAAGAATTCGTTCCAGAAGGTTCTCCATCCGTCCATGGCATATCGCCGATTTTGTCGCCAAATGGGCGTTATCTCGCCAAATATGGCAACCCTGCCATTCCCTTGCCATTTCTAGCAACTCTAAACCTGCTTTGCGGGAAAGCTATCCTACCGCGCCTGTATATTTCGTAACAATATGTATTTCTGTCATATTTGAGAACTGAAATGATTAAATGAGAAATATATCTATAGTGAAATTAGAGGAAATAAATTTAAATGAAGGGCAGCAAAAAATGTGGATAATTTAATGGGCCGTACAAGGAAGTCATGTGGTGTCTATATCAGATTTTTGCATTTCATTTTACATTCACTGCGATTCGCGCAATGAAATTAAGGTTCGCATTTAGGCACTCACAATTTGAACCATGTTATTAATCATGTTATTAAGCATTATCATCTTTTAAGAGAGGTTTTGCAGTATTAGGACAGCGTGAACAATAATGGATCATTATAATACAGTTATAGTACAATACAATTATAACACAATTATAATTATGTGTCTTATAATCATTACAAGAGATATCATGTAATTCTCATCTTTGAGATTAAGCCAGCATGTTTCTTTTAACCCTTAGTCAAATGTAATTATAGAAGTTTGCTTTTTTAAAAACTGTAAATTATTACAGATTCTTTTATTATATATTGTTACGGATTTTGCATTTAATTTGCTATTTTTAGTAGAAATGTAATTAAAATTAATTTATTTCCTAGTGCAATGCAATCCGTGACATATTTTCAGAGAAAGCTACGCCGGAAGATTAAAAATACAAGAGCACGCGCACATCTTGTAATCGTACTCTTTTGCTTTTCAGAAACCTGAAGAAAATAAAAATTTCCAGAATGTTCTCGTGCATGATTAAAAAGCTTTTAAAAAAACCGGAGAGAAACATCTCAGTTCTGTTGCTTTAAGCGAACTGTTGTTGTTTACTTCGCTGCTGTAATTTTGTGATTAGATTAGCTTTCTCTGTGCTTCTGAATTGGGTTCTATTTAACATTTTAGTAGTTTAAAATAAAACTACTGTGTGATATTGTACGAATATCTGTGAGGAGAAATTTCACCATTTTGTTTTATTTCTTGTGATAAAAATAAATTTTATTAACTTTTCATCAGACTTCTGCATTCAATCTGTTATGAACCGGTACGCACGCAACAGTATATCAAAGACGCAAAGCATCTGTCATTCCCCCCTGAAAGCATTATCCTTCCACAAGTTTCGTTTCTTTTTCTTGTTACATTCAAATCTTTCATAATATTTTCCGTCCTTCCTAAAAACGCCGAAGAAACTGGCGAAAAGTAGTTTCTTTCTTTAACGTAATAGCGAATGTTTTTTTTTATTGTTTTTTTTTATTTTACATCACGCAGTAAATCGTTAATAATTTCTCTTTCTCGTGAAGAAAAAGAGTTTTCATTTGATGCTACAGATTTCACAAACTTTTAGGCAGCTAAAAATGTAACGTACATGCCTCAAGCATCAACAACAACGAAAACCGTAAAGTAGAAAGCTATTTTTTTTCTATTTCTTGCCTGGGAGACAAGCAAAAATTTCTTTTTCGTTCCAAATTTTTAGTGGAAAACTTTCTATATAAAAGGCGACTTAGTGTAGCTAGCTACCCTTTGATAAAATGAGCTAGGTAAGAACGCTAAACTCACGCAGAACAAAAATTTAAAATCTAAAGTCACTCATTAATAAGTTTGACTGATAACCCGAAAAAATTTAATCATGATATCTAAAAATATTAATATACGAAAATTTGTATTAAGTGCCTTAAAGACAAATCATGGCTGTGAATACACACGAGAGTAAAAGGAATTACGTGAAATAAGTCAAAGATGAGATATAAATCACTATTCATTACAAAATGGGAAAGAATTTAAAAAAAAAAAAGCCTCTGAAATATTTCAGATTTTAAAGGTCGCACAAAAGGGTTTGTTAGGGTTTTCATATGCTCTCTCTGAGCTCGAAGTCTACCCGACTGCTGTTACTCTCATTCCTAATAATATTTTTTTTGTCTTATTAGCTTTATTATTAAGTATGATTTCCGTTGCACTTACGCCGTAAACAATTAAGCAGCAAATCTACAGAAAGTTTTAAAACAACATAGCAGTATACTTTTAGATCTCCCGATGCAGTGTTAAGGGTTAGCATACATTTTTCTGGCGTTTTTGTTTTTAGTCTTTTCTTAGTTCATCATATGATTGTTCAGTTTTTTCACTGAGGTGGCCTTACAAAGCTTTTTGCCTTTTTATTATTAACGTTTTGTGTATTTACTTTATTTATTAAACATCACGGCCCTGGGGCTTACGCCATAGAAAATTAGATTCAATAGCAAATTCAGAAAATATTTAAAAACAGCATATCTTTAGAATTTCCGATAGACACTAACCGGTTTGTTTCATACAGCATTTCCATTGTTTGTTTTGAATTCGTCAAGTTTGCTAATAAAAAATTCTCCAAAATTTTACAAAATATGAGATATAAAATAACACATATTCGAAATTTAAAACTTTCGGGCTTCCATGTGCCCATGTTCGAATGGAGGACTACATTATTCAGAACTGGAGGGCTCTAGATACCGTTGTTTTTTCACAGTGGGAGAAACGTGCATATATTTATGTCGATTCTTGATTATTTAATTTGTAAGGCTTATCCTAAGTTTATTAATAATTATTTTAAGTTTTGTATCTTTCCTATCTTATTCTGATTTCAGCTTACAATTTCCTGCCAGAATGTAAATTCAAAAAAGCAGGTAATGCAAATGAGAAAACGTACTATTTAAATCGTGACTTCACCGACTTCGAGAGAGAGAGAGTCTGATTCATTGACTAGTGCGCGTTTGCCTTTTGGCTACGTCTCTCTTAGCTGTTACTACGCTCCGGCCATACCTTAGGCCCTTGCTTGGCTTCGCCGATTTAATTAATATTTAGGGGCCAACTAGTTAGATCTCTGGCAGCTTCGGCTATACCTTTTAAATAGCTTACTTAAACGATTTCTAAGCGTATTATAACAAAACGAATGACTCCCTATGAATTGGAAATGCAGCGTCTGTGAGACTGGTTAGAAATATTTGAAAGTGAAGAAGATTACATTTCAGAAACTGAAGTTGAAAATAGGAATATTTTCTACACTGTTTGGTTTCGAAAAAGAAAAAAGTGTAAACAAATAAAATAAGTTGCATTGTGTATTAGAGATGCAATAAAACTTAGAGGTGTGATAGTTTATTTCGTTATTATTTTCCTTTATCTTAATTTAACTCTCGTAAGCTTATTTTGGAAATTAATTTTTTGTAACCCAAGTCTTATTCGCGTATTATAAAAGAAAAACAGCTTTAAAACCAAATAAAACTGTTTTTACCGTATTTTAAACATTGGGGTATGTGATGTCCCACGCGCCCACTCTAGTATCTTTCCTTGATGCGCCTTCCGCCGGGTTAAGTTTCTGAGCTTCTTTCTGAGCTTAGTTAGTTGGGCTTTTTGAACACTTGTAAAGGGAGATGCGGCATGCACAAGTGACGTAGTTCGTCATGATTTTCATGTGGGCGGGTGAATGTGCATGTTCTTGCCACGTTCAGGGCTTACTAAAAGGCCAGTGCGTGCACAATAGGTGCTTATTGATCGCTTGCTTGCTCGTTGTTGTACTTTCGGTGTTCTACAGTAGCTAGCTTGTACCGACAGCTATGGAAGATTCAATCTGCGAGTGTTTTCAGTGGCTGTTTGGACCGCCGCAATACGAATGGAGAACAGTTCCGTTTCTTAAACTTCAGATGATGCCGTATATGCTTTATTCAGTGTGAAATTAAAATACTTTCAATGTGAAGAAAATCATGACTCATGCATGAAGTAAAAGAATGATATAAGATTCTTAACCTGTTGACTAAGCAATACCCTAGGAACTAAGCAATACAATAGAACAGACCATACAATAGGCTAAGCAATACAGTAGGTTAAGCAATACAATAGAACATACAATAGGAAATGAAAAGTAAACAATTTTCCTGGAAGTGTAAATAGAGAAAATAATTGCTAGTGTATGCTTTGGAAATTTAATGTCCAAAGTTATTTCAGAAAAAAATAAGTTATATACTGGCATCAGGTATAATCTATGTTCAATATTTAGTACTTTTAACTGTTTGAAAACTGAAGCCTTCATTAACCTTGCAAGCTTTATCCTAAGAATTAACAATTATTTTCATATTTGTAGCTTTCCTATCTTATTCTAATTTCAGCTTCCAATTTCCTGCCAGAATGTAAATTTAGAAATGCAGTTATTGCAAATGAGAAATATTACTATTTAAGTCGTGACTTCACCGACTTCGAAGGAGAGAGTCTGATTCCCTTCTACCGCGCGTTTGCCTTTTGGCTACGTCTCTCTTAGTTATTGCTACGCTTGGTCACACTTTAGGCCCTTGCTTTGCTTCGCCGATTAAATTAATACTTAGAGGCCAACTAGTTAGATCTCTGATAGCTTCGACTATACCTTTCAAATAGCTTAGCTAAACTAGTTTTAGTTTAAATTATTATTATTTTAAGTTCAAGCCCGAGGCTTCGTGTAAAGTTCTAAGTAGGAACTGATTGTAAATATACTAAAAATAAAGGGTTGGTAACTCTCTTTAAGTCTCGCGTGTTCTGTTCGCACACTTAAGCGATTATTCGCTTGTTAGTGTTCGTGGGGTTCTAAGTTAGAACTTTAGGATTAAATAGTAAAACTCTATAAATTTGCTTAAAAGTAATACAGGGCGAGAATATTTGGTGGCAGCAATTTGAAAAGTGCTGATACGTCGTTTATAGTGATTCAAAGCAACATGTTGTTTCGAGATTAATATCCCATTTAACCTATAACGTCCGTTTTGGGCTAAAAAATATATCTTATCTGAGAGTTTTTAACAGCGTAATGAAATGAAGCTTATATAGTAAGCTATATAATGTTTCAGATTTTCTGATTTTACTATTAAACGCGTTTCCTTTCCCGAAAGTGTGTAATATTCTCCATGTTTTATGTGTTACTTAGCATATGATCATCTACAAGTGTAGAAAGGGACGGCACCATGCTTTATAAGTCTTAAACATTATTTTTATTTGTCATTACAGGTATAGAATGTTTTAAACTCTGATCTTCCTGAAGAATCTTAAAGAATATTCGCCTTTAAGAATTTATTTTTATACTCTTAAGAATTTATTTAATTTTTTTATTCAGCTGTTTGCTTTCAAAAGTTAATATGCAACATTTATTTGTTCAGTTAATCAAAACATTCAGCTTCCAGATTTCATGACCATATATTTATATATGTGACATACGTTTTACCATGTATAAATGTTATAAAAATATTAGAATGTTTTCTGATTTCTTATTTCTGTTAATTTTATAAATGGCTATGTAATAAGTCAAATGAGAATAAAACTAATTATTAATTGCTGATTTCTGGCTTCGTATAAATATTGAGCGGTTATGAAGAAAGCTGTGTACAATAAAAATATTAAATAGTGTAGTGCAGTTATAGTAAAGTCATATGCGATAACATGGAATGTACATAAAACTTGAGAATGGAACAGCTCTTCGATTAACTTTCTCGATCGGTATAGGCCAAAATATGTTCGCCTCAAACATCTGAAACGCTTGTCTACACGGATTTCTGTTTGAATGGATTTCCCTCTCGCGTGCCGTTTGAATAATGCTACAGTATTAATAATAACCTATTAAGTGAAGTGATTACTTCTCTCTTGGAGATCTTTGAGCGGTTTCACCCACTGCGTTCAGTTTCCCCTTAGGACAGCATTGCAAGTGCGAGTATCAATGACTAAACGTTGACACTAAACAAAGGAGAAGGAAGGTACATTGAAATAAGATAGTTTCTTTAATCTCTTCAAAAGAAAGATTGGTATTTCATTTGACAACCCCCCGAAGCGAATGAGCCGTGCTGTGACGTAGTGATCCGTGCAGTGAAGTAAGCACCACATGGAAAATGACGCAGGCATTCGGGACGACGTGCCCATGTTTGAATGAACGGACGATATGGGCGACTTCGCTGTGAAAGCCTTGAAAAAGTAATGTGTAATACTCCAAAATAACATTTCAAATACACCGGTGAAATAAATTAATAGGATTTGCATATTTTATCGAATTGCATGAAAAGAACTGAACTGAAAGAAAAACCACTGCTTCTAAATAAAAAATAAATCTTGTACGGCAAATACGTAAGAGTACACCTGTGTGTAAGCGGAGCCAGTAGAAAAATAGGTTTTATAAGCACGTAGTGGGTAAGAGGAATTGCTTTCGCTAACCCACCACGGCGAATTTCTTGGTGTTATCTTGCAGCAATCTGCTAAATTCACATCCGAACAGTAAAAACTGAGTACCCATCACGTTTAGATAATGGAATGAGGTGTTAAATTGTGGGGAGGCTAGAGGCAGGCCAATCGCAAGTCCAGATATGCAGAGAATTCATTTTAACGCCCAGCGTCCTGTGTAACCTATGGAAACAGTTCCAGGATACTGGATCCATCAAGAGAAAGTCTAGGCAAGGTCGTCCAAGAGCCGCGACGGCCAGGGAAGATCGCTATTTGTCCATTTTAGCGAGGCGTAACAGAGAGGCTACAGCTTCTCAGTTCTCTCGGGACTTGTATGTAGCCACAGGAACTCTTGTAACAAGGGTGACTGTTTCTAAAAGACTGAATGAGAGAGGGTTGTTTGCCAGAAGACCGGCTATTTGCGTCCCACTCACGTTTACGGACAGAAGTGTCCGATTAGCATGATAGTGCTATCGATTAGCATCATAGTGATTGGATTACGGAGCAATGGGCGACCGTTTTGTTCACCGATGTATCTCTTCTTAGCCTAAACACCGATTCTCGCTGTACTTTTATATTGAGAGAGCCGAGGACCCGCTACCTAACCTCCAATGTCAGCGAAATCAGCAATTATGGCGGTGGCGGTGTAATGGTTTGGGTAGGCACCGTGTTGGATGGCCGCACACCTCTCCGCGTTTTTGACAGAGGCTCTGTGACTTGTGTGAGGTACAGGGATGAGGTCTTGGAATTCTATGTTCGCTTTTTCCGGGGTACAGTGGGCCCGAGTTCATCTTACAGGACGATAACACGAGGCCACATAGATCTCTTCTGGTCGACGAATTTCTCGAGAATGAAGATATTCGCCGAAGGGATTGGCCAGCCAGCTTTGCAGATCTCATCCCTATAGAGCATGTTTGCGACGCTCTGGGGAGGGCAATTGCAACTCGCAACCCCCTCCGAGAACCGTCCAGAAACTGAAAACAGCATTGCTGAATGAATAATACCAATTGCCACAGACACTCATAAACTGCCTTATTTCCGGTATGACATCACGCTGCGGGACTTGTATGGATGTGAGAGGGGAGCATACCCCTCTTACAGCCAGACCTTCAGACTCCCATGAGTGTTACACATGAACATGTGTGTCTATTATAACTGTTGAACGTTTATTTTGTTTGTATTATATCAAAAAAATATATGTTCACACCAAATTTTATTAAAATCTGTCGAGTAGATCTGGAGATCGTAGCTCAAATATGAAAATTCTCTTTATTTTTTTCACCAGTGTAGAAAAGCTAACTGAAGCGCAGTTACCAGATCAGTAGTAGAATAAGTGTCCTCATGAAAAAAAAGATTTAATTTTAATTAAATTTGATTAAAAAATCTGAAAGCTTTCAGATTTTATACTGCGTCCAAATGGGCGTATTTTAACGTTTTGTGAGTTACCTTTATTTATTAAATATCATGTTCATTGAATTTAAACCATAAAATTCAATTCAACAGCAATATTGCAACATAATTTTAAAATGAACATATCTTTAGGCGTGCTGGAGATAAAAATGTTTTTTTTTTCGCCGTACAGTATTGCCATTGCTCGCTTTGAAATCGTTGAGTTTATTAATAAAAAATCCGTTAAAGTGTTACAAATATGAAATCGATAGTAAGATACTCGTAAATTCCAAAGTAGCTTTCAGATGCTTAATTAGGATGCTTGATTAGGATTCCAGATGCTTGATCAGATCTTCCAGATGCCCATATTCGGTGAAAGATTGTTATTCAAAACTGGATGGCTCTGGGTACCATTGTTTTATCACAATGCGAGAAACATATATACATTTATGAAGATTCTTCATTATTTAATTTCTTTAAATATAACACAGGGCTCTAATATTTGGTGGAAAATAATTTGAAAAGTGAATCGACACTTATAGTAAACCAACGCAAAATGCCAAAAATCGAAATAGCCGTTCTGGGCTATCGCCCGTTGGGCTAATAATCAATATTTCACTAATTTCAAGTCCATTTAAAACCATAGAAGGGGAATTCTGCAATGCGCTGCATGATGATAATTGAAAGTGAGTTAGTCGTATAATTAATTAAAGTAGCTTACCATGTAAAAGACTGTTAAAAGCATTATGCATTTACAATGTAAAATCAGATCTTAAGAAATCGAATTGAATAACGATATTTGGAAGGAACTGCGATAATGATTAACGAAACGATTTCTAGAAAATTACATTGAAACAATAACGTTCGTTAAACAGTACAAAACACCATGCACGCTCATATGTTTCAATAGTTAAACACGTTCTTTTCCAAATCACAACTGTTAACTGAGGAAATAAACACGATACTCTTTCTCTATCTTCAACAATTTGAAACATTTTGCTGCCAAACCGCTTCTGTGACGATAAATTCCTCAGCGAATGGTAAGACATCCGGGAAAATCCGCCAATCCTACTGTTTCTTTGTTCGAGCCTTCCGCCCGGGAAGTTTGTTTATGTTGCAGGCCTATTTTATTTACACATTCGTTTCTTTGGGAATTCTTCCCCCCGCAAAGCTCCTTATTTTTCGGTTCAGGAAACCGTAAATAAAGAAAGATAGAGGGAAAATCACTAGGGATCCGATTACTTTTCCTTGTTCAGAGGGGAAAAAAGGAATCTAAAGACTCCCGTGGGTCAGAGGTAAACTGGAGCTAGTACTGTGATGAGAGCAGTGGGAATACAAGAGGCTGACACAGCAATTCATAAGATATCAAGAATATAAGCGGATATTTAAGTGGTTATCATATATTCACAGAGTGCGTAAAGGAAGAAAAAGAGTCATCATGCACCTAGTTTTATACTTTTTCCGCTTTTGCAGTCACAAAGAAAAATGCATCTGCAGAAAAGAAAGACTTTTGATGGATTTTTGTACCTTACAACTTTTGTAACTTACTTTTGGACTCAAAATTATAAAACCCATCCTCCTATAATATTAGTTAAGTTACCTATTTACAACACTTACCGATGCATTCAGATATACCTTAACTTCCCTTGAAGTGGAAACAGATCTTATTTGTGCAGTTACAAATATTTGATGATTTTGTCAGTAATTAATTTATTAATTGGATGACGTGTTTTAATCTTTTCGGTATGGTCGACAAGGAATTTTTATTCTAAAGGAATTTCACAAATGAGTTTCACAAATTTTCAAATGAGTAAATGATTAAAAAAACGAAATTTGTTCCATTACGTTATAATACTTGTCCCATCTATTTATCTATACATATAAAGACTTTTTGTTTGGCCTCTAATAACTCAGTCACTACTGTAGCTATCATCACCAAACTTTATACAACTCTTTTCTGGGTCCTGGAAAAGGTCGGCGTCTAGTTTTTTCCAAAAACAAAATAGCTAAAATCAGGTATATTAATCAAAAACTTGGAAAAACGATCATTTTCGACTTAATTTTTTCCGAGTGGCAACAGTCTCGCAAGCTGGAGATGAAAATCTGCTTTATTTTGAAAGCTGTTGCCACTGCTCGGTTTGAAATCCTAGAGTTTGTTAATACAGTAGAAGTCCAGAAATCCGCAGTGCTTGGGACCAGAGGTTGTGCGGATTTTAGAATTTTGGAGATTTCAGGACAGAAAAGCCAAATCATAATATTCAGACTAAAAGTGAAAAATAAATAAGGCATATTTGATACATTTACTTAAATTATTATTTACAACAATATACATTTATTACATTATTTTATTATATGCATTAAATTACTATATTTATATATATATTATATTATTCATTTATATCAGTGACTACAGGAATATTTTAAAAGCATTAAGGACATATACAAAAGAGAGATGTAAAAATAAGGGATACTAATAAAGCATAAAATATTTCATTTTTTTATTAGTTTCAAACATTTTTCTGATAGACGTTTGTTTTAAGACATTAGGTGCTCCAGAGTAAGATTTTTTTTTTAAAATTCTACAGGGACACAATGTCTTGCTTTGTGACACAGCTCTGTTGTTCTAAATATTTTAGGTATTTTTCACCATGTTCCAAACCCTCCTTAAAAGATATTTTCTCACTCCTTTCACATTCATTATCTGTGTTGGTGTTGGAATCGTTTTCTTGCTGTGGCGAGTTCAAAACAGAGCCAAAGATTTCATCATCTGTTATCTGATATGCCACTGTTGGCTCATCTGAACACATCATCCATACTAAAAACCTCTTCTGGGGTACGATTTTTTTTCTGCCACTAATACAGAATCATTATTATTCCTTAATTATGACGTCATTATTGGATAAATATTTTTTCTTCGGTATTTCATTCTCCATTCTGCGGTTTCTGGAACCTATAAATTCATTGTTTATATTTTGAGAGGCAATGCGGATTTCAGGAGTTGGCGGATATCAGGTCGGCGGATTTTCGGCACTTGACTGTAAAAAATTTCTGAGTTTTATGATGAAATAAAAATAACATTGCCAAACATTAAATACGTTATTCCCGATTCCAAAAATTCGTGGGATGCCATTTCCGCTATTCCCATCTTCGTACGACTTTAATCAGCAGAAATATTAATTAAGAACTCTGAAAGTGCTAATATTCGCACTGATTTTTCTGGGTGGCAACAGTGTCGGGCGTTAAAGATAAAAATGCTTTATTTCGAAAAGTGTTGCTACTGCTCGCTTTCATATCGTAGAGTTTGTTAATCAAAAATTTTTAAATTTTTAAAAATCTATACAGATAAAGAAGAATGTCTGTTTATGTGTGTGTTTGTTCGCGTTGTTAATTTCTGATCGATTATGATAAAATGTTTTACCACATTTAATCGACTAAAATTGAACATAGGTGAAATATCGGATGAAACGTGAGCTTTTACGACCATTTGATTAGAAAGACGAAAATCATTAAAAACCGCGTGCCATTGTTGCTGATATAATGACAGAAAATTAAGTTATTTTTATACCGATTGCATTCAGCACAAGTTTTCACGTATTCTGAGAAGTTTCGCATACCAGGAAAGCAATACTTGATAGCAATCTTATGGTATTTGCCTTCAGCTGCACAATGTCCTGTAGTGGAAATCGTGATACTGCTGTAGGACTCCTTCTCGCTTTTGACAAGGGACAACTAACTGAGCCTCTTCGGAATCTGTGTCGGGAGATTAACGATACAAAATTCCTTGATTCATGAGATATACTCAACTAGTCTAATTTTCATAATTTTTATCTTTTTTGCCACCTTCTAAACAGTCTGTAGTAAGCTTTCTAACATTTTAATCTTTCATTTGTTCCTCACGAATGTGTTTAGATTTCCTGGATGGTAAATCTATAGAAACAGCATTTAAATCACAAAAAAAGTCATTATTTGCATAAGATGGCCTAGCCAGAAGATCTGCTGTAACATTGGATTTTCCTGGAGTGTAGACAATTTTTGAATGATATGACTGGATTTGAAGGGCCCATCGAGCCAAAGGACCAGATGGTGATTTAGTACTTATTACCCATGTCAGAGATTGGTGATCAGATGCAATTATTATTTCTTGGTTTTCTATATAACCCCGAAACTTCTCAAGAGCCCAAGCGACGACAAGAGCTTCTCTCTCGGTAGTTGAATAATTTCTTTCTGCTGAGTTTAGCAATCGACTGCATACTCAATCAAATGCTCTTCTGGGATTTCTCCTTGGATAAGCACTGCTCCTAAGGCATAATTGCTGGCGTCTGTGCTAATGAT
Organism: Stegodyphus mimosarum; assembly: GCA_000611955.2. Classification (NCBI taxonomy): domain Eukaryota; kingdom Metazoa; phylum Arthropoda; class Arachnida; order Araneae; family Eresidae; genus Stegodyphus; species Stegodyphus mimosarum. The sequence goes on from KK122325.1 coordinate 210,083, forward strand.
GAACGGTTTGTTTCCTTCAGACTGAGATAACACAGGCGATGAAATCAACCTTCTTTTCAACACTTGAAATGCTTTTTGTTCGGTTTTTCCCCATGTCCACTGTTTATTATTTTTGGTTAAGTCACTAAGAGGCCTGGCAATTTCTGAAAAACTAGTAACATATCTTCGGATCCAGGAGCACGTCTGTAGAAACGATTGAACTTACTTTACGCATGTTGGTTTAGGAATTCTCTGAGTGGAAGATAGTTTCTCGGCATCTGCTTCTATACCGTCTTCTGTAATCCAATGACCTAAATACTTTAATCTGTTACAAGCAAAATGGCATTTGCTCCTGTTAGCATTTAGTTTAAACACAGAAAGTCTTTCAATCACTTTTCTCAAATCTGATAAATATTTATCAAATGTTTTTGATAACACTATGATATCGTCGAGATATGACAATGCAAAAGCATCCTTTAACCTTGATCTAAATTTAACAATAAGTCGTTAAAAAGTTGCAGGGGCATTCCGGAACCCAAATGGTATTCGCAAAAACCTGAAAGTACCAAATGGACACACAAAGGCAGTTTTCTCTTGATCTGCTTTATGAACTTTAACTTGATTATAACCTGCTCTGAGGTCAACCGTAGACACGTATTTCGTTGAATTGCCTTCAGTTAACAAATCATCCATTCTTGGTAATGAATAGGTATCTAGAACGGTTTGGGAGTTTTAATTTTCGATAAGCTATGCAAAGTCTGGCGGAACCATTAGGTTTAGGGATCAATACAACAGGACTGGCATAGGGTGATTCGCATTCCTCAATGATACCCTGAGCTAGTAAGGAATTCTAGCTCCTTTTTCAACAACTCTTTCTTAGCGGGTGTCATTCTATATGGTGGTTCGGCAACAGGTAAATTATTTCCGGTCTGGATTCTGTGCTCAATATAAGGAGTGGGGTCTCCCCCTGGCAGAAAGTTAGTTTCATACTCTTGCTCTAATTGCCAAAGTTTCTGTGGATTTTCACTAAAATGCCAAGTGCCATTCTGGATGTTGAGCACTGTTCCCGCAGCCTGTAGAAAATCTGTTCCAAGCAACATCCTGTTACCTTTGGCTTTTGGCAAAGCAATAAGTTTGATGCGGACTATCTTTCCTTCAACATTAATGTTAACCTTCTTAGTCAAAGCTTGAAAATTTCTTTCCTTGCCATCTGCTAGCACCATCGTAATATTTGTTGTTTTAAATCCAAATCCTCGATCTCATAACAATTTGTAAAATCTTTCTCCTGCGAGAGAATTCGATGCCCCTGTATCAGTGTAAAAAGCTACTTTTTCTCCACAAACAGGTAAAAAACGGAACTGGACAGTAGATCGGCTGATTCAATTGCATACTATTCCACACAATTGACGACAGTTTTAATTTCTTCTTTTAACTTATTACACTTAGGGCGATTTTATTGTATGAAACAGGGATATCCCCAACCATAGCAATGAATAGAGGTTTTACTTTCTTGTCTAGAACTGGTAAATTTAGAATAGTCGAACTTTATATTTTTAATCTGGTTAAAGTTTTTAGTATTACTAGATTTAGATTTTCCTTCTGGAACAAATTTAATAGTTTCTTTACAATATGGTTTCTTTGCAATCTTAGGTGCATTTTTCTTTGTGCCAAGTCTTACATTTTCATAATAATTGAGCTTTTCTGCGAGCTCCAACGGATGGTTCATTTCTGATAAATTGTCCACAAAATTTTCTTTTACCTCGGGAGGTGTTCTTTTCTTTATTTGATTTGCAATGTTCAAGTGTTGTAGGCTGCTGAAAATTAAAGATATTCAATTATTTAGTCCACCCTTCAAAATCAGATTCAATTCAAAAGCAAAGTCTTTCCATTTAATTTCTGCAGATCTTCATGTTGAGAAAACATTTGTCGAAATCTATCAACTGTTGAGTCTATGTCGCTTTAAAAGCATATCCTTTACTTTTGCCATAATCTTTAAAATCCTCTTCGTTTTCTCTAATAATTAATTGATTTATTTCAGATTTTAATGATCCAATCAAGTATGGGATCCAGTCAGTTTCAGGTATATTTACGAACTTCAATTGAGGCTTAAACAGGGACAGATAAAGTCTGATCTCATCTTCTTTTGGGCTAAACTTTGGAAGAATACGACTGAAATCAAATTTAGGCTTGAGAATTTACTTGAGAAACAGATTAGTTTGGCATATTCTTATTAACTTCAAGTTGGAATTTAAACTTTTCAAATTCAAACGCGCGTTCCTTGGCTAATCTTGCCTTCTACTGCTTCTTTTTCAGCCCCATGTTCAACTTCTTTTTCGGTTTTTATGCGTTCATCGATTATGTCATTTAACGTATCTTTTATAAATTCTTCATCATTGGTTTTAGAACTCATGATCAGTTCTCGCAAGTGCACAACTTTTAAGTTATCTGCAACTTATAATGCAAGCTCTAAAGCTAGTAATTTAAGGTCCTCTTTGCGGTTTTTGCCTAAATACGCAATCTCGAAGGGGATTTTTGTAATTTAATTTTTTTTAATAGTTCAAAAGCAAGTTTTGTTTTCAGTTATGTATATATAACCATTTAACAAAAAAGAATAAAACTTTAAAGACATATAAAGAATACCAAGCGACCGTAAAACCATTTCTACAAATAACACTAACAAAACCAATTTTGCTCTTTTTCTTTTTAAAAAAAGATACGGATGTACCACGTAATTGAAGACATACGTGTATTTTATTTTCTAGTAACTGAAATATCACGGGTTGGGAAAATATAATTTAGCACCTCTTAACTTTCGAATGATAAGCATACAATCTCATTTAAGTATTGTTTACGTTAAATACAAAATTTAACAGACTTTCACTCAATGTTAAACCATCACAGTGAATGAACTTTTACACAAAATAATTCTCTTACCTACTGCATAGCAGCTTTACATTAAAACAAAGGACATCGGATTAATCCTTCACTGCCAGGGAGGCTATTTATTACAAGGTTGGCAAAATCATAATTTTCCATGTCATCAGGGTGGTGGTTTTCTTCCTTTAACGTAGGAAAAGCTTGAAGAAAAGAAACTGCGCTCGACCTTCTGTAATAATTTAAAAATTTTTTGGCTTCGGGGCCCACTGTTGGGCTGCCAATTTATGACCAGAGGGCCGTGTAAACTTTACATTTAAGGAAAAGTTACGCCCATGCAAAAATCTGTCGAATCTCCAACTAACGTTTGAAATATTAGTTGTTTCAAAATTTTTTTTACTGTTGCCATTTACCGTTGGGTTATAGATGTTGACATGTTCATGTAATACCGAATTGTTGCGTCGTTTAGTTTTACATCTGTTGCCAAAAAACAAAAGCAAAATTAGTACGCAGATAAACATCTGGCGCGAGGACAACGCCACTTATAGAGGAATATAAAATATGGCGTTTAAACGTTTTGAAACTTAACAGTAATTATGCATAATATATTCTTACTATTGTGGGGGTTAGATGACGGTACGTCACATTATTAAGCATATTTTAGGCTAATATTAGAATATAACTTTAAGTGTAAAACTTATGTGTTGAGAAAATTTATTTCACATTTTTAAAACAATTGAGCAATTAAAATTTATATATATTTAACAATTATATATGCCCTTTTTTAATTTTCCAGTTAAAATACAGATATTTACGAAAACATTTTGCTGCAGAATTATACTAAATAAGTGGAACTGTTCGAAAGAAAAGGCATTACTTATAAAGAAACAACAGAAAATACGGAAAGCTGATTAAATTTTAAAGAAAGTACCTTGTGTTTTTATAATCGCAGTTAGCTGGATTCCATCCCCCCCCCCCCGAATTGGAGCTGAAAACACAAATTGAAAATCTTGTTTTTCGGCGCATAAAACTTAATTAAATTGGTAGACAATGTTTTTGCTTCTCTGCTGTTAGAGTTGCCAACCGTGTGGTATTCTGACTTAACTGTAACAATAATTCTGCATTAGAAAGATTGGTATTATCTAGAATTACGTCTGCAACATTTTATTCTCTTTTACTTCAGTGGATCCTCCGGCGAATTCTGTAATTGAGTTGTGAAACATTTTATCGCGAATGAATAAAAAAGAAATTACCCTCAATGTATGGGAAAAAATTCACAGAAATGAGTAGAAGGTAATATTGTGGTTCTTACCCTAAACCCTTCCCGAAATAAATAAAACACGCTTAATAAAAATATAACAAGGATTTTCTAATTCATACAACAGGATTTTCATTCCCGTACGCACGCAACAATATTGATAAATACCAAAACAAAAAGTAGTTTGCTTTATATTGATAAACTAAAACTGAATATTGAATAGCTAAATAAATGTTTGACTGCATCTCCCTTGTTGTGAAATCCCGATTCAAAAGATTTTGCACAAATTTTAAAATTATTAAATAAATATACTAACTTCTGATTTTTTCATGATTTCTAATATTTTTTATAATTGTTAGTTTACTCCCCAATCCAATATACCACCTCTCTTAACCACAGATTAAGTTGCTGATGAAATGTCACTCATATGAATGCTACGTTGTTCCTGGGATTAGTTTTCAAGATAATGTTTTCCACTCTACCAGTCGCCTCCCAGAAAGAGTAATTGGTTAACAGAGTCTACTTCAGTACCGAAAGGGTCTGGGTTCGAATCCCTGATAAGGCATGGATGTTTGTAAATGTATAGTGTCTTTGCTATAAGAGGCACTCTAAATAAATAGGGAGCCGAATTTCCTGTTGAGAGATTGGTGGTAGGACTGACTGCATGGGCATTTTCGTGGTTTTCCGCTTTAGTAACATGTATACAAGCCAGTTTTACTCCGAAAATCTTCTACAAAGGTGTTCCTACCATTAGGCAGATATCCCTCGATTGCTATGCCGTAATCAAATAAACCATACCAAACCTGTAAAAATCACTTCTCGGATGGATATAGCTCTAAAATTTTAAAATGTTTTCAAAAATTAGAAGAAGAGGGGAAATATACTTTGCAGTAAAAGTAACTTATTGATAAGGAAAATAACGTTAAAGATTAAAAATTGCCAGCTTATATTCAGTATACTGAGCAACAGTTGACTTAAGATAATTCATTAACGGTGCGTGCAGGAAGTTAGGTTAAGCAAGATTACAAAAATTTACAGATTAATTTTATTCTATTAACGCAACAGTTGCCTCCCCTCAGCGGTTTTCCCTTTCATAGTGTGATAAAGATATTATTCCCTTTAATTTGTTAAACACTTTTCAGGTATCTTACTTACATTAATTAGCGGACGTTTTCGCTTAGGAAATTAAATGAATTTAAAATTTTTTAAAATAAAATTTATGTCCCTTTTTCTTTTATAACATTTCGTATCATTGCCATGCTTTGTTAATGTGAAAAAAAATCATTAAATATAAGAATGCAAAGTCGTCGAAAAGCAGAAGTTTCGGTAGGAGTTTTTATTTTTTTTTAAATTTAAATTTAATTTTTTAAAATTTTGGGTATCATACTTCAACGGAGTTTTCTCGAATCGATTTGAAAGACGTTTCTTCCGAGACACCAACGTGTATGGACAGAATAAAGGACTCTTTTACACTTCTTCCAAAAAGGATTGTAAAATTGATTTAAAATGAATTCAGGAGAGACTTTTTTCATGACGTATATACGTAAGTATGGTGCTTCGCATAACTCAAACAAGACTATCTGTAGAAAGTTGAAATTTTGTAAATAGGACTGCTATAACATGTAGTTGTGCACCTTCCTTTTTGGTTGTAATCGGCCGCACCAGTCATATATATATATATATATATTTAGTTACTGGTTATTGATGATAGATTGGTTTATCCCCTTGATAAGTCGATTAATCTGCTATCAATAACAATAACTGGTTTTTCAATACTTAAAAAGTTTACTTTTGATTTTGGCACATTTCCGATTTAGTTTTTCCTTAACTGTGTTTAAAGCAAGGAGAACTGAAAATTCTATAATTATTTTAAATTCTGAAAAATGCATTTTCAATAATGTTTTTAAATTGAATTTCCGTTGCTTGGAGATATAATACGGAGAGTTTTCTTTTTATAATTTATGGTGAATTATTGCTTCATTACTTTGCAGCTTTAGCGCAAGTCTTGGGCTTA
>KK122326.1:7879-23101 GCA_000611955.2 Stegodyphus mimosarum
TTCACGACGAAAAAATGAAATGTATAGAGTGAAATCTCGCTTTCCTGTAGCCTATTATGTCTCAAAATGACGCGATTTGGTCACAAAACATAAAATAAAAAAAATTCTAATTCGAATTTCGAAAAAATCGCTTCGAGGTGCACTGGCTCTTGTGTAGATACACCTATGTACCAAATTTCGTGGCCGTGGTTCTATTAGCTTACTCGCAACACGAACGAAAGACACACACACTTACAAATAATGACCGCTTATTAGGAATTCTCACGTGCTGTAAAAATTAATTATAACAACTTATATATAATAATACATGATTGTGATAAATGGGATTGTATCATTTAACAAAAATAAATGGCAACAGTAAGACAGAGTACTAAAGGTTTTTAAAATGTATGGAATTAAAGAATTCTAGAGCTATATGAAGCGGGTGTAATGTCCCATTAGGTACCGAAAATTCTTCCCATATTTCTATATTAACGTGATAATAATATATATTTAAAATACAACCCTTTAAAATGTCCCTGCTTTACAAACGGAGAATGCAAAAAGAAATTACAACACAACGCAAGCGACGATTAGAGAAAGAAAAACATAGGTGCCAAAAAACGCTTCCTACGAAAACTCTTCGCAGCTGGTCAAGCCTATGTGCCTTGAGTTGTGTGAAATCATTAACTGGAATATTAATTGAAGAACTGGACTGCTCGAAACTCAGTGGAAAGGTTCCTTACAATAAAGATGCATTATAAGAGATGGATAGAATGAGAAATTATAGACCACCATCAGCTTCATAAATTAGAAACGAAAAAATGTTAATCTCTTCTCTACATATAATAAAACAAAGAGTCTGTGTGTGTGTGTGTGTGTGTGTGTCTTTCGTTCGTGTTGCGAGTAAGCTAATAGACCCAGGGCCACGAAATTTGGTACATAGGTGTATCTACACAAGCCAAGTGCCAGTGCACCTCGAAGCGATTTTTTCGAAATTCGAATTCGAATTTTTTTTATTTTATGTTTTGTGACCAAATCGCGTCATTTGGAGACATAATGGGCTACAGGAAAGCGAGATTTCACTCTATACATTTCATTTTTACATCGTCGTGAAACGTAGACACTTAGCTATTTTACGAACTTAAAATAAATTTCGTATTTCAATAAATCGATTAAATACGAATTTATTTAGGAAGGTGAGCTTAACAAAAAAAAAAAAAAAAACGCATATTAATTTTCCCAGACATACTACTTTGCTGGATGACGGAGAACGATAGCGTAAAATATCAAGCGGGAAACTAAAAGTAAAATGAAATACTTACGCAGTTACAAAAACAAACAATATAATTTACATAAATTACTCCCGCTATCACAAAAATAACCAATAAAATTTACACTTAATTTTACATAAATTACTCACGTAATCACAAAAACAACCAATAAAATTTATATTTAAGAAAGTAACAACGATGACGTCATATAACGTTAAAACAGAGTAACGGTAACCCTAAAGTGACGGCAATGGAAGCAAACCAAGTTAAAACTATCATAATAACCAGAAATGGCGTTTTATCGCCAAAAATTAAACAAAATTTGTCGCCAATCAAAGGGGCACCCAATTCTACACTAGAGCCAACATTTGTATCAAGGGATATTGCTTATTTCATTGTAATATTATGTTTTAATTATATATAATTTTAATTATAAAAAAGTTTTGCATGATATTTTTTAATCCGTTTAAGTTCTTAATCTGTTCATACCACTTGAGTTCTTAAGATTTTGCAAAGGGAAGTTGGTTAATTTATTTATTAGGATAATTAATATTTGTATTAAGGGATATTGCTTATTTCGTTGTATGCTTTTTATATGTAATGCATTTTCAACTGAATTTTTTTTCCGTTGTTGTTTGTTTCTTTTTCGATAAAATTGCTCTGCAGAGTAAAATTCTGTGCAGTTTTCAAATTTAATGTTTGGTGTTTGTTCTCTTTAGGCATTTTTCTGGTACACTTAAAAGCCAGACGAAGGCTGGCCGCGCAGCGGCTAGTAATGTTAATAAAAAGTAACTAAAATAAAATCTTTCTTTATTATTCTAAGTAGGAATTGACTTTAACATTTTTTATATTATTTGTTTCTTTAATTTAAAAGTAAAGAAAAAAGTTACTTTAACTGGAAATTAGTATTTTAATCTTTCTTTATCTCTTGTTTTAAAATGTTTTAGAATTCACGTTAGGTTTAAGAAGCATGTTCAAACAGTATACCTTCTAAAAGCAAACAATTTTTCGTCTAACAGTCGTGAGTTACTTTCTATAGAGTGCAATGACATTAATTTTACTTATTTTGTGAGAATGAAAAACATAAGTTAGCTTAATTTAAGCTGCAAGGAAATAGATGACTGTTTAAGCAGACTGTGACGCATCACTGTTTAGATTCTGTTGCGAGCAGGTAAGAAATCATTTCTTTCTTTAATTTTGCATATGAAACATAGAAACAAAATTATGTAGTTAATTTACAGACCTGCTTGAATAAAAAATAATTATAATTAAATTATATAACTAAATATAATGTATGTAAATAAATATGTATGTATAATAATTCACTTTAAAGGAATCCTTTTTAAGATGTTGCTTGTTTTCAGCACGCGTATTTTTTGTCCTGGAATAAAAGGGAGTATTACGCTTGAACGAAATATTTCTTGTAAAGGTCGTGTACGAGATATCCAATAAAAATACACAGCCTAAGTCTTGAATAATTAACCTTTTTCCTGGTTTGCACAAGTCTCTGCAAAGTGTTAATTTATGATAGAATATTGTTACAGAGAGATTTTTTTCTTTTATCTGTCGTTGCCATTTTGAAGAGCTCATTTTAAGTGTACGACTTTTAGGTTTTTTATCTTTAATTACTAGGGAACTAATTCTTGAACTACCAGGCCTATGGTAACTGGTTAGTTTAAAAGTGTCTCGTGCGTTAAAACTTGAGTTTGCTTTCGATTATGCGACTAGAACCCTTATCTTCTTATGCAGATTTCTGTTTCATAATTATATAAAATAATGCAATTTCATTTTAAGATTGAAGTTTTTACTTTTTATGGGTTAAAAAGTTAGTTAGTCATAGTTAAAAGTTAGTTATTATAAAAACTAAAAAAAAAGTTTCTTGAACAAATTAATGATAAATTCTTCGAGGTGTTATGCTGCAATCTGAAGATTCCAGCTTATTTCTTTTTCCCTCTCTAAATTGCATAACCTTAAGAAAAGTTTCGTGACCTAAGCACAGCCATTTAACTTGTAACATAACTTCTTACTAGCTATTCAAAGCACGTCGCGATGTTTTTACTACTTCATTTATTTAGACTCTTATGATAATTATTATTATTTTGCAAGCTCATATACACATGTGTGAAAAAGAGAAAGTTATTTTGAAGAAAGAACTATCGCTTTTGACTATAAAGGTTAATATTAATTATCTATTTAAACCATCATAGAAAAGGAAGTGTGTTATGACGTTAAAAAATAAAGTTGTGTCATCAAAACAAAAGATGAAACCAGAACTGAATTTGAAAGAGCATGAAATCAGAGATCAGGGGTTTCAGACAAGTTTTAGAACTTTTTTTCATCAAATGGTTACATTACATCGTCATTCATTATGTAAAATGCTACATCATTATTTAATATTTTTCGTCAATGGAGAGGAATGCCTTAGCTTGATAAAAATGGGTTATACATTTTCCTTCTCGGAAATTAAAAAAAAAATTGATTTTAACTCAGTAAGAAGTAAAAGTAAGATAATATGTTCCGTTTCCCATAAAAATAAATAAAAATTTATAGTTTGAAAATTTGGGATTATAATGTACACTGTCCCCCCCCCCCTAAAAAAAGGAAAAAAAGGGACACTTCTACATCTTCCGTTCTACTGGGCTGATTGACGAAATTCAAATTGCATTTTTCCTGTATCGAAAGCGCGACAAAGGATATATATTAGATTTATATATAGCATTTTAATTTATATATAGCATACATAGGCATTTTGGCACAAAATCAGACTTTTTCTGAAATAACATACCAATTTGTTTTTTATATTTCGATTCTTCGACTCAAATTATGCCTAAATATTAAATTTTATAAAATTGGGTGCGAAATTTGCGGAGAAATTCAGAAATTTATCTGGAGCATTTTTTTTCAACTTGCGCCAAGAATAATTCACTTGGCAAACTGCTTAATTTATGGCAACCTATTCTCCTTTTCCTTTTTACATTGTGCATGAGCGGAAAAAAAGTCACACCTTTTATACTTTCAGATAATTTTAACAAAGTGCGTAAACCACATTTGATGTTATTATCGCTTCCAACAAATACGCCAAATTTCGAAACGCGTCAATATATGAATTCACACATATGTTCGGAAATTCTGAATAAAAAACTCTAATTTTTCGCAGGTATGTTTCGAAATACGTCTTCTTTAAGATGATGGTAAAAATTGTATAGATTATAATTAAAAATCGTTTTGGAAAAATTGTTTTAAATTATTTTAAAATACAAATTTTAAAAATAAATCATAAAAAATGGGCGAATGTTATTTCGAATGAACCTAAATTTCGAAATGTGAAAGGATGAATCAAATAATTTTAATAAAAAAAGAGCTATTAATAAATGTATATCAAATTTAATTAACATTTAGGAACTAAAATTTTGAAAGCTAATGTTTTCAAAACTGCTCTTGCGATCTTTACAAAACTTGGCAGTTTGGCATTATTTGAGTCGTAGAATTGAGATATGGAAATAAACTGGCATGTCATTTTAGAAAAAGTCCGATTTTGTGACAAAATACCTACATTAGAACAATGCTATATGTAAATCTAATATATATAATATAAGTCGTGGTTTCGAGACATGAAAAACGCAAGTTGAATTTCTTCAATTGATCCAGTGGAACGGGAGCTATAGAACTGTCTATTTGTTTTTTTTACCGCAGTGTACATGGTACATAAAATAAGTATCCAATACATGCAATTCATTTTAGTGCTTTGATTTAACAAATGGGCCTATTTCGTTTTTACATCGACTGGTTACGTGATAAAGTGAAGCATCTGTGTACAATCTTTCTTTCACTTTCACAGGTATTCCAATATCTCATTTTCCGTATTTAAATCCATTTATTTATTTATATTAATTTGTAACATATGCTATGACATATTATTCTTCCCTGCTTTATATAACTCTTCGCTAGTTTTCGTATCAGAATTTTTGTACATAAAATGACACAAGGATTCTCACTATGTATATATGTTATTAATATATTTTAAACTTCCTTTTTTCATTTTCTCTTTCTCTCATTCTTTCTGAATCTTATGAAGTATTTATTATATGTATACTGATGGGGGTTTTAAGTAATTATTTCCTTTGATAAAAGTAGTTCCAATTAGCTTTGATCATTAGCTATTGATTAAGGGAATAATGTTTTTTATATTCAGTCATTCTTATATTATGTCGGAAATATATTTTCACTACCATAAAAACCAAATGAATAAATAAAAGTAAAAAAAAAAAAGGCTTTTATTTTTCAATTTGATTGTGTTCAATTTTTAGAAAGGTAAAACACAAAGTTCATATTTTAGTAATGAATACAGCATAAAGCAAAATTCAAAAACGTACTTAATTTAATCTAAAGATGGACCTGCTCCTGGTACGCGTCATTACATCGAATTTCATTTTCTATCATTTTATTTAGTTTTTGAATTTTAATTGAGATACAGAAGAGGATTTCCCAAGATTTTCAATCATCCCTAGTTTATTCAATAGGTATTATTTAATCTTTTCTTGAAGAAAATTAAAAAAACAATTTTTACAAATGAAATTAGAGTTTCTGCGCAAAAACAAGCAATTAGACCACCAGGCAAAAACGCAGATTTTTCAATGCACAAAACTACAAGTTTCTTTAGATCCCTTTCGGAGAAAGACACTGAAGGTGCAGAAAGCTTTAATCCCCTCTTCTGCTAAGTTTCATATGTAAACAAGTAGGGCTGCCATGGTAAGAAAAATTAGGCTTAGCTGCACTTTAACAATTTTTAAATTGTTGATAATTCTACAACTGTAGCATGCAAATTACCTAAAGGCATGAAAACCTTAACCGGAAGATAAGAACAACATAATTCAATCATTTTTAAAACAAAAAAATGCACAATTTACCAACATATAAGAAGAAAAATAACTGAGCTCACTGAGCCAAGTAACAGAGTGGGTATATATATGTACATATTTATATAGTTTTGATGCGACCGATTGCAACCAAAAAGAGAGGTGCACAATTACATATTATATCAGTCCTATATACAAAATTTCAACGCTCTGAGGCTACTCGTTTTTGAATTATGCGAGATACATACATAGATGCGTACGTTGTACGCACAGACCCCATGAAAAAATCTCTTCAGAATCCATTTTAAACCAGTTTTATAATTAGCTTGGGAAAAATGTGTCCTTTATTCTGTTCTTGCGTACAGATATCACTCAAGCACATCGTTAAATTGAATTCGATAGCGGTCAAAATGGACATTTTCGATGAAATATGATACCCGGAATTTGTCGTGATTACAATACTTTCTTTACTTCGTACAAGTAAGGAAGTAAAAAGCGCAGCAATTTATGTCACTAAGCTATCCCTAAAGATTTATATATTTTTCAGTTGTCTGAGCATAACGTGGATCCAATTTATAAATCCACTGATAATACGAAATGAAGAAATTCATTAAAATGCGGAGATCGAATTTTCTCTTTTGTGTTTATACTAACGGAAACTTAACGAATGATGTAAAACTTTTTAATGTATTCTTGAACTGTTCTTCCAACTGACACAAAAAATTACAAAATTTTCGCAACTTCTATTTCAACATGGCAACAAGAGTTGATAAATGATAAAATATTGAAGCAGTAAGCAATCCTTAAATCTTATCATTTACATGTCAGTTTTGCAAGAATTTATCATCGGTTTATCATGCGATATGGATCAGGAGATTTTGATCTTTATCTATCAGCTTGAATATATTTGTTTATGAAATTAGGGTGGGATATATAATGAAAAATTTAGTATCAGCGGAGGAGGTTAACTGGGTTTATAATTTTATTCTGCTTCGCTGATCACGTTGAATATCATCTGATGGGGTGAACGTCTGCGCTTTTGTACTTTTTCTATCTGTAATTCTAAGGATAGCCATTTTGACAGGATAGTATGGGCCTTTCTGTCTTATGAAAATTATAACAAATTCTTTAAAAGCAAAACTGGATTTCTTTTTCGAAAGTCACTAAAAATAAATGCATAGGTTAACGTAGTATTAATGAAAATTTTTAAAGCTATTCTGGAGTAGCCTTTTTATTATTAAAATTGGAATTTATTCTAACGTATTCTTCAATTTTATTTTCCAGAGAAAATATGGATTTTATTCAGAATCATTTTAGGGAAGAATCTTTTTTTTTATCATTTTTTGATGTATGATTATATATTAAATATGCCTACCATACTTAAACCTCACTGCGCTAAGTAAATCGAACGCAAGACGAAATTATCAGTGGTCCACAATTTTAACTGTTGGTTGATCTATTTCAAGTTTTAACTTAAGTAAAAACATCGGAGCATATTCATGCTATTTCTTAAACTTCATTAATTTTTTTTCCTTTTTTATTATTTCCTTGTACGAAGTAAGAAGGAAGTATTATCATTGCAAAAGATTTCGGGTATCATATTTCAAAGGAAATATTCATACTGACCTCTATCGAAAACAATTTAGCGAGTTTTTGAGTGATATCTGAACGTAAGGACACGATAAAGAACTCCTTTTCTCCCCAATAATTATAAAACTGATTTAAAATGCAATCTGAATAAATTTTTTCGTGGCGTCTGAGTGTACGTACGTATGTGCGTATGTATGTATGTATCGCGCATAACTCAAATACGAGTAGCCTCAGAACGGGGCAATATTGTATACAGGACTGCTTTAGCATGTAGATGTGCATCTCCTATTTTTGTTGCAGTCGGCTGCATTAAGAGTATATAAATATATCTAAATGTACATCCGCTCTGTTACTCGGCTTGGTAAGCTCAGTTGCTTTATTCTGGTGTGCTTGTAAATTTTGCATTTTTTGCTTTAAAAAATGATTGAATTATGTTGTTCTTATCTTCCGATTAAGGTTTTTATGCCTTTAGTTAACTTGCATGTTTTAGTTGTAGAATTATCAATAATTTAAAAGTTGTTTAAGTGCGGCTAAGCCTAATTTGTTTGGCCATAATAACCATATTTGTTTACATTTGAAATTTAGCAGAATAGTGGATTTGCTGCCAATCTAGAAAAACTAAACTTCGCAATAACAAAGATAACGCTTTCTTTTATTATTTCGAATTAAATCATTCCTAATCGAATTTGGAATTTATTCGAGGAAATAAGTGTTTACGATTTACTTCGGGATTTTTAATAAAGATATCTTGAGTTTTTATGCACTACTTTTACCTTGTCGCGAAGTGAGAACTGAATGAATTGAATGAGAAATGCTGAATCGTTCGTGAAAAACTTTTTCTTTCTTTTTTGTTTAATTTCTTTTATGCATCGTTTTAGATTTGTTATGGTATTTGAATATAACGTGTGGCAACGATTAGATAATTCTTCAGATGATATGAAGTTTATAAGGTTCAGATAAATAGAGTTGGTTAATTTTTTTAAAAATTAAAAAAGCAAATACAAAACTCCTCGTGTTCCACGGAGTATTCCACAAGGCTTACAGATGTAAGTAAATAACTTACAATGTAAGGAGAAACAGTTAAAGAATAAAAACTTACTATTGAGATCTGGAGAGAGCAAAGAAGGCTTATAAAATACAAATACTACTATAATAAAAATACTAGAATGTAGCAGTTAGTTAATAGATCAAAAACACAAATTACTTCTTGGAAAAGAATATGAGAAATATTCTGCATTTTTTTAGGTGAAGTGGAATCGGACAGACTCTACCTAAGAAAAGTCCTCCTTTAAAGGTAACGTTCCTAAGGAGATAGGTTTTTCGATGTTTTGCCAGAGTCAATTAACCAGCCTCAGGAAACTCTGTTTTCCCCCCAATGCATGCGAGGGATGTCCATTAGATGTATGGGAACTCTCACCTTTTAGTTTAACAAGAATCATAGTTGTATTTTTAGTACCATAAAGCAGTGTCTTAGTTTCAGTTATAATAATTACAGTAGCTTCTCATAGACTAAAAGCTTTTTGCTGCATTTGATACTCCAGTTAGACAGTTAAAAGATGCTGAAGATAGTTAAAACTTTTCAGCTTTTACACATTATTCAATCTTATCACCTAAACGGAGGATATTAGTTGAAAACACATTGAAAAAATTGAAATAAACTAACTTCAAAGTTTCGAAGAAGGGTTATGAAGCTGGTTGTATAAGATTTATAAGTGTTCACAAATGTTCGTAGATCTGAAAATGATTATATTGGATAAAATGTATTCTAAATCATTTTAGGTGATCAGATAAAGAAACATACTGCAATCATATGTTAGGCTACACTCAAAAAACGCTAAGGACATATCAGATATAAAAGATGATAGAAGATCAGACATATCAACAGGTGAAAGAACTGTGACATTTGTGGCAAGCTAGAAGGGAAGAATATGATCTAGCAATATATTTCAGACGTGAGAAAATATTACAAGTTACAGAAATTTCACTAGCACCAGTACACCGCATTTTTGACAGCAGACTTGTAGAGAAGAAAAGTTTGAGGCCGTTCTATCCCTCGCAAGTAAGTAAAACGTATTGAAATGAAGATTTCACTACGAAGTCCAAAGACTTTTGTCTTGAATAATCGCTATTGACAAAATGCAGATTCACTGTCAATCGAATGGAGAAGCATATCCTTTCCACGACTTCGAAAATTTTGATATGCTTTTATGATTTAATCAGACTCCATATTTTCCTCAGACTGAAACACAAGCGACGCAGGGTAAAATCGCTGGATACCGGAAGTTCCGATCTGGGTTCAATTCCAGGCGAAAGGGTTGGCTACATCTACGTTTTGATAGTTTTCTCCATGTGTAACGCTTATACGAGTCAGATTTCCTTAAAAAATCCTCCACGAAGGGCACCTCTTCCCTTACACAAGTAGCACTAGTGTGCTTTGCCGTAATCAACTAAACCAACTCAAACTGAAACTCCTTGGCTATACAGGCTGTACCGTAAATGTTGCGACAAACTTCTAGGGGAGGTAGGGCACATCATAAGGATTAAGAATTGCATAGGAACCCATGCCCGGAAATGGTAGCAGAGGTAGAAGATGGCAAAAGAAACAAGACTGATTAATTTGAAATATTTATTGGACATATGGTGTGCGACAGCTTGAATGTTGCAACAGATGCTCGAGGTTTGCACCATCAGAAAACGAACATGCCTGACACCGACGGACATGTTCAAACACAGCGGGAGTTCTTTTAATTGCAGCAGCTGCGCAGGCGAGTCTTGTCACGAGATCCATTTCGGACGCAACAGGATCGTGATACACGACACTTTTGACGGCTTCCCACAAAAAGAAATCAAGGCTCGATAAATCCGGTGAGCGTGGGGGCCAGGGAACTGGTCCACCACGCCCAGTTCATCGATGCGGGAATGATCTATTCAAATGGTTACGAAGATCCAATCCAAAATGAGCAGGGGCCCCATCAAGTTGGAATTACATGCTATGCCTCACCTTTGGTAGAACATCGTCAAGCAAATCGAGAAGAACCTGCTCCACAATGATTAAATAATTCCCGGCATTCAAATGGTCCGTCGGTGTCAGGCATGTTTGACGTCTGATGGTGCAAACTTCGAGCATCTGTTGTAACACTGAAGCTGTCGTACACCATTTGTATTCATGTCCAATAAATGCTTCAAATTAATCACTCTTGCTTCTTTTCCCATCTTCAACCTCTGCTACCACTTACCCCTGACATTTTCGGGTATAGGTTCCTATGCTATTCTTAATCCTTTTGATGTACCCTATCTTCCCTAGAAGTTTGTCGCAACATTTACGGCACAAAGAATTTCCATAAAAATGTTTCTTCAGAAATTATCCAATCCATTCGAAGACTGGATAAAACTAATACCCAACAAGAAATAGCAAATCTTCCAAGACAGTAAGGTCGGGGCTGTTGAGAAAGAGCAGAACGCACAGAAAATTTGCAAGACTAAACTGATTGAGAGATGCATTATTTTTAAATGAGTTTCATATTTATCTTTTGTTTTGTCTCAAGAACCATTATCTGCTCTAAAATTAACATAGTTATCATAATAATTTGAAGAAATTAGATAATTTCTCATTTTGTTTGTGATTTTGATAATTAGGAGTACAGTGAATAGTTGAAACAGAAAAACTTATTACATAGATAATCTAGTTTAAGGGATTAAATTAATTTCTGGTATAATAACGTGATTTTCGCTAAGAAATGCATGTGTGTTTCAAAGATAAAACTACTATTTCTTGCACAGTGTCGCATTTAAGCAGTCAAAGGGCCGCAAGCCAAAGGTAGATCGCAACCGCCAGTTTGGCCAAGCCTGATATATCATTATTATGAATCTTAACAAAGTGGTGAGCTTAGGTAATTCACCATCTCTCTAGATCTCCGTATCGCCTATCAATTCAAAGCATTTAATACTTACACTGTTTTCTTTTAACTGTGGGTAGGTTTGGTGTTACTTAACTGTGGCGTCTTTCTGCATCTTACTATTACCACAGTTAACAGACATACAGTTAGAGTATTTACTTGGGCTTCTAAACCCTCCTCTCTCAGGAGAGGTTTCCAAACAATTTAAATATTTGTGTACGATCTTTCTTTCTTTTTCCTTTTTCTTTCAAATCAAAAAACAAAAAAAGTAAGCGTTACAAAATAGATGATAGTGGATGAGTTTATCTAATCTATACGTAACATTCACACTTAAGTGTTTTCTCTTTCACAGTAGGATGACTAAGTAAACGGTATTTTCAACACAACGTCAAAGATTTATGAACGCACTTAGCAAAACAATTTGATTAATCTCTATTTATGAAGTTGTTACATTGAAACTTTCAAAATATTGAACATCACCGTACAATTTTTAAGACTTTCGAAATTTGGATGGTTTTGTTTTAGATGATACTTAAATTTAAAAAAAAATTATTATAATTCTTTTTTATTGACTCTATGTACATAACTTTTAAGACAATCCTTTAATGATGTTGGGGATCACCAGTGCCCGAGCGGTAAAGTCACTGAATATTGGTAGCTAGGTCCGGGTTTCGAATCTTGCCGAACGGGTTGGTTGTATTGACGTTGTCAAGGATTTCCTCATGTGTAACGTGTATATGAATCAGTTTCCCTTGGAAAGTCCCGCACAAACGCATCCCTTCCTCTAGGCAGTGAATGCTCTTGAGTGCTTTGCCAATCAAGAGCTAAAATCAAATAAACCAAAACTTTAATTTTGCGATATAAGATGCATATAGGCCTTTTGAAAACTGTCCATCGCCGTATTTTAAAATTGCTTTTGTTGCCTTGTATTCCCCCCGTTTAGGTCTAATTAACATGATTTTGAGATAAAAATGATGCGTTCTGACCAGTAACACTGAAATTATATTTCAAAATAATAAATCTATTACTACAATTATCGAAAAATATCAGGTTTAGGTAAATCAAATTACAATAAAGAGAAATGTTAAAATAAAAGTTCAGAGATAACAGATGAACGAAAAATAATAAAGAGAACTTATTTCTTTGCCACATGTTTAAAAAATATAAATTTTAAGAACATCCAAACTAAATCCCAAACAAAAATTTAATATAGAACTTTTTAGCCATTATTTGTGGTAATATAACTAAAAGCAGTTGTACGGTTATTACCATTTAAATCAAGTAATTTATAAGATATTTCTCCCGCCTTCTTGGCATATCTTCGTGGTGTAGTGGTCAGCACGCTCGGCGCACATTCGAGAAGTCCGTAGTTCGAGCCCCGGCCAGGGCATTGCTCATATTTCATGTCTTCTGCTTCCGAAAAAAACCTAATGACTCTACAAGTTATTTATAATTTTAGCATTTACTATAATTTCTCCTTTCCGTTTCCTCACCAGAATGCAATTAGTTAGGGAACGTTTAAGCTGAGGTTTTCGGATTGTAACACAGAGCGTGTTTCTACCTTTCGTGGTTATGTTACGTCAGTTCCTGTCAGTTCTGATAAGTTTGTAATACACTCATGTTTATAAATTAAGGATAATGAAGGATCCGGCAAATAAAAGTTCAGGAACAAAATAAACCTGACGTATTCATAAAGCCCTTTATTAAACAAAACATAAATAACAAAAAAGAGGATGTATGTAGGATACCATTCATAAAAACTACCTTTTTTGCTCCAGGCAGCAATTACAATAAAATATCTCCCTTACAAAAACTTAAGATTGATGTGATGGTAAATACACTGTATGTCTCCCAGACGATGAAATACAGTCCGTACAACTCTTAGGCATGCTGAGTCTCAAATTATCGCGTTGATCTTGGAGAAGATTACTCCACTTAGCAAGCAAGGCTCTCCGAAGTTCCGGTCACGTGTAGAAGGTGCTTGACCGGCTGCAATTCGTGAGTCAAGCATTTCCCACACATGTTCTATCAGATTCAAGTCAGGTGAGAATGGTGGCCATTCCATACGGGTGATATCCTCAGATTGAAGGCGTTCGTTTACAATATTTGTCCCATGAGGACGCGAGTGTCATCCATAAACACAAATTACGCGCCTATGGCACCCCCAAACAAACGCACATGTTGTTAAAGAATGATGTCCCGATAAATTTGTCCTGTCATGGTTCCTATGTGAAAATGCAGATCTGTTCTGTTTTGTATAACAAGCTTCAAAACAAACAAGCAATCTTGAACAAACAAGCAATCTTGCACCTCCGTAACGGTGTCCTTCTATGATATTGTCTTGGTGGTAGCGGGTACCTGGAGTTCTCCATACGAAAGTCCGACATGAATCAGACTGCAAGCTAAATCTGGACTCGTCAGAAAACATCATATAAGTCCAGTGTGACGATGTCCACATTGCACGTTCTCTGCTCCAGGCTAACCACTAACGACAGTGAGGTGCCATGAGCAGAACCCATTTGAAAGATGTGCGAGTATATAAACCATTCTGTCCCAAACGTCTGTACACGGTTTGCCTTGAAACTGTCGAATCCGTGGCTGAAGATATCTGACGAGACAAGTCTGATGCTTTGCGCCGTCTGCTTCTTTTGCCAGTTACTGCCAAATTCGTCATTCGACGTTGTAACTCGGGGGGGGGGCGGGCGACCTATAATGTCTAGTGACATTTCCATTATTTCGAAATTGTTGTCAAAGCCTTGAGATGACACTTTGTTCTATTCTAAGTTCATCAGATACTTCCATCTAAGTATACCCACATTCCAGGCGGCCGATAATTCATTCACAGGCATCCTCTGTGTCATAACGCTTTGTTTATGATACTGAGTGGCTTACAGAACGCTTGCGAACAATTTTGTTTCTTTGCTACCTTTCCTTATATACACTTATCTTACACTCTGTCGTTGTGACGTACTATTGGCGTCATCTGATGGCTTCCTGTAATTTGCATATTATTCTTGAAGATGTGTGAGATAATTCTACATGTGAAATTATACTTTAGATTTCGATTTCCGTGTGCTTATATATTATCCTTAATTTATGGACATGAGTGTAATTCGGATTTGCAGAAATTTGAATTATCGCTGCAGAAATTTGAATTTTTTACGCCAGTAGAGTTATTGAGTCAACTTAGATTAAAATTTACTTGCTTAGTCTTTGACTACTAGTCTGCGTCTTAAATTGGAATTTACTGTTCCTTTATTTGCATCACCACGAGTTGCAGTTAATATTGACAGCGCAGGAACGCGCATTGATGTCAAATTTATGTTTAATAAAAGGTTATTAAAACCTTTCAATGACTTTTAGTTACTTTAGATAGAGCCATAATTCGCTCCACGTCTGATGGGGTTAATAGTTCGTCATCAAATAAAACCGTATAGAGTAATAAAATAAATTATCTAATCGCTCGTCGACTATCAGCTGTAGCGACTCTCTTCTAAGCTATGAGTAAGACATGATCGCACAGGAAAAACGATTCAAATTTAGAGGACGAAAGACACAGACAGACGAACAAAAGACCAGCTAAAGTTTTAGCACTTAACTAGGCTGATTTTCGCCCGTTCAGGGACT
>KK122326.1:23133-82905 GCA_000611955.2 Stegodyphus mimosarum
CCATTGAGCCGCCGGTTAAGATTATATTTTAGTTTTATCCAAGCCACTTGCGATAAAATTTGCACGAATTTGCGGTTTGGGAGAGTAACGTGACGAGCCAAGGCATATAGGAAAGAAATAATCATAAAATCAACTTTTAGTCAAACTGAAATCTAAAATATTTACAAGCTGTGGTGAAGAATATTAGAACTTTTGCAGCTTTATTCGAATTTTCGAGATATTACGTTCAAATATATAACCTAAAATAAAGGAATTCATTCTTTTTGCTGGTTGATATTTAATTTTTAATACCAAATCATTGAAGACGTCAATTAATTACTTTTCGTTTTCATAAGCAAGTCACCTGATTTACTGTAATTCAGAAATGGATTTTTAAATGTGTGTGTGCATTTTAACCCTACCACATAAATTTTAATTATAAAATCAATTTTTTAAAATATTATTTTTTAGTCCCTCATAAATTTTGGTAGATAGATGTTTAATTCTCACAATAATGCGCTATATTACGAATGACAAAAACATCTGCTAAATAAGCCGCAACCACATTTTATCATATAATTAGGAAGCCTAATTGCAATTACTTGGTCTTGAAAAAAATACGGATTTCATTTTTTTAATTCAGATAATCTACTCAAAATGTTTTTCTCGAGAAAATTATAAGAATTGATGTAGAAATTCAGAAATTCTTACCAAAATCATTCTTTTTGTGGACCACAAGCGCTCCCTAAAACGTAAACTGCGCAAAAAATTAAAAAAAAAAAAAAGGGGGAGGAAGCGGACAGTTCTATAGCTCCCGTTCTGCCGGGCCAATTGACGAAATTCAAATTGCGTTTTTCATGCCTCGAAAGCGCGACTTAGGATATATATTAGATTTATATATAGCATTATTCTAACATAAGTATTTTGACACAAAATGGGTCTTTTTCTGAAATAACATACCAAGTTTTTTCCATATTTCGATTCTACGACTCAAATTATGCGTAAATATTAAATTTTGTAAAATTTGGTTCAAAATTTACCGAGAAATTCAAAAATTTAATTTGGCGAATTTTTTTCAGTTTGCGCCAAGAATAATTCACTTGGCGAACTTCTTAATACGTGGCAACCTATTTTCCTATCCCTTCCATTGTAATGGAGCAGAAGAAAGTCACATCATTCCTATCTTTTTACGTTGTGCATAAGCGGAAAAAAAGTCACATCGTTCTTCTTTCAAATAAGCAAAGTGTTTTCAGCAAAATGCGTATATCAAATTAGATGTTATTATCGCTTTCAACAAGCATGCCAAATTTCCAAACGCGCTAATATATAAATTCACGTATATCTTCGAAAATTTTGAATAAAAAGCTCTAATTTTTTTGTAGGTGTATTTAGAAATACATCTACTTCAAGTTGATTGTAAACATTTTATAGGTTATTATTCAAAAATTTTTAAAAAAATTTATAAAATTATTTAAAAATAGAAATTTAAAAAATAAATCATAAAAAATGGGTAAATTTTGTTTGGAGTGAACATAAATTTCGAATGTGAAATAAGGAATCAAGTAAGTGTAATAAAAAAGAGCTATTAATAAATGCATACCAAATTGAATTAAAATTGATATAATTGATTAAATTGAATTAACAACATAACAGGAGCTAAAATTTTGGGAACTAATTTTTTAAAAACTACTCGTGCGATTTTTACAAAACTTGGCAATTTGGCATAACTTCAGTCGTAGAATCGAAATATGGAAAAAAATTGGCATGTCATTTCAGAAAAAGATAGATTTTATATCAAAATACCTATATTAAAACAATATTATATATAAATAAATATCCTAAGTCGCGCCTTCGAGACATGGAAGACGCAATTTTAATTTCGTCAATCGGCCCAGTAGAACGAAAGATATAAACTGTCCCTTTTTTTTTCGCAGTGTACATCTGGAAAGCATGATTCTTCAATTATTGAATGTAAATTTTCCATTTCACAAAAACATCTTCGTAATCTTCATAATAACTAACCAAATTCAAATCAGTTATATTTAGGAAGTCTGGGAATCTTTACAGAATGCAAGATATTAGAAGCTTGCCTTGAAAAGGGATACCTTCACTGAAATGTGGAACTGTTGGACAATGAAATGTGGAACAATCCCGGAGTCTGGCCACTTGATTTTACTCTCTAAAAATCCTGTTAAAACGCAAAAAGCAACATTATTTTGTATTTCGAGAATGCAATGAAAGATATGAAAATATTTATTACCTTTTACCGGGTTATCATAGTTTCTTATGGATTTATACTGCTAATCAATTGCTTTCGTCTTTTCGTGTGATTCTTTTTCGTGTGTAGCGTGAGGATATTGAGCTGAAAGAAATTAGTTTTCCTAATGAAATCGAATTATTTTTAAGCTTGTTTATGAAAGAAGCTAATGAAAGGCTATGAAAGGCTTACTAAGAATTGCTACTTTTAAGTCGTAACACTCCTCTGTTATTCAGATCAATCTAGACCACTAAAGGCATAACTTTTAATAAGAAATTTTAATATTTTTTTCAGTTTTTCAGTCAGTATTTTTTTCAGTTTGTAGCGGAAATTATACGAATCTGAGGCCCCCATTTTTTTGAGGGCGGAGATTCTATACCTTTAATCTTTACTTTTTGATAAATTATAGCAAACAAATTGAATTAAAACGCAAAGGATTATTTAATATAGTATAAGTCGGGATTCAGAAAGGCGAATAAACTCATTTAAAAAAAAGACTTTTATTTTAATTGCCATATAATTATCAATCAGACATTCATCGGGAATTTTGGGCAAACTAAACTATAATTTAGCTTTCTTAATGCCTAGCATCTTGTCAAAAGCGCCTGTGCAAAGGGACAAGAATGTTGTCCGTAGGACATCACAAATGATAACCGATATTACACCCACAAGGGAGGGGTAAGATAGCACACAAAAAACTGAGTCTTATGTGGACATTGAGCCCCGTGTTTTTCGGAATAGTTTGCGTTCCAATCACTATACCGTCCGTAGGCGATTCAAATAGATTAGTAATATCATAGAGAAAATTTACAAATAAGTTGATCCCAATCAAGAAATTCTAACACCAGAATGCTAATCAGCGTTGCAAAATACATAATAATCACTAAACACTTCCTATTAAAAATTAAATTACTTTTTATCAGCGTAATTTGCTGAGCGGAAATGATTTAAGCTTTGCATTTTGATAATAATGGCAGTTATTTCATTCATTGGCCGTAATGTTCAGGTGCGAACCAAAAGTGAAGCGATGGTCTACCTTCACTCGTTTTGCAGAGAATAATATCACCTTCTTCCTACGTTGCAAAGCTACTTTCCTCTTCTCTTTGCTGTCAATATTTCATCTCACTGCTGCTCCGAAAAATTTTTCATAACATTAGAATTTCTTATCATTAGTAGCGGACATTAGTGGAATATTCGGAAAATTGTCAGACTTGAATCCATGGGATTTTGACCTTTCCCAAAATCATTAATTAAAAAACGAGAGAGAATCCATACTAATATGCATGATATATGCTACTGGAAACACATTTTTTAAAAATTAAAATAGGGTTATAAATGTTTGTGAATACATGAGTTGGATACATTATACGTTAAATGTATTTAAAATTATATATTGTTTCAGAAATAAAAGATAAAAAAGATATTTTAAAGACAAATGCTATCCACTTCAGAATAGAACTGTTTTGTTTTTTAGCACTGTACCAACCTGATATAAAAAATAAATCTAAAATATAATGAATCCAATTACTAATTTTTTAACATTTCCAGTATGCTAGTAACTAATCAATATGTTTTTAGCGTTATATCTTACGTAACTCAAGTAAAGAATCGTTTTTACTTCCTTGTATGATGTAAAAAGGAGGTATTGTAACCGCGAAAAATTTCGGGTCTCATATTTCAACGAAAATATTCATTTTGACAGCTATTGAATGCAATTTAACAATGTTTTTGCAAAACATCTGTACGTAAGGATAGAATAAGGGCCTCATTTTCCCGAAAGAAATTATAAAACTGATTTAAAATGGATTCTGAAGAGATTTTTTTCGTGCCGTCTGTGCGTACATACTTACGTATGTACCTCGCATAACTCAAAACCGAATCGCTTTAGAACTTTAAAATTTTGTATATAGGACTGCTATAACATGTAGATGTGCTTCTCTTATTTTGGTTGCAATCGGCAGCACCAAAATCAGTATATATGTATGCATATGCCCACCCTGTTACCGGGCTCTGTGAGCGAAGTGTTTTTATTCTTATATGTTTGTAAATTGGGCATTTTTTGCTTTAAAAATGATTGAATTATGTTGTTTTTATCTTCCGGTTAAGGTTTTATGCCTTTTGTATATCTGCATGCAATATTTGTAGAATGATAAAAAATTTAAAAGTCGTTTAAGTTGTGGCTAAGCCTATTGTTTTCATGGTGGACATATTTTTTTACATTTGAAACTTAGCAGGATTGTGGATTTGTTGCCAATCTAGTGAAACTAACCTTCCCAACGACAAAGATAATACCTTCTTTTATTATTGCGAATTAAATCATGCTTAATCCAATCTGGAGTTTATTCGAGGAAATAAGTGTTTAAGATATACTTCATAATTGTTAATATAGATATTTTGAGTTTTTATGCATTTTTGGCTTGCTACGAAGTGAGAACTGAATAAATTGAAGGAGAAATACTGAATCGTCTGTGAAAAACTGTTTCCGTTTTTGTTTGCTTGTTTAATTTCTTTTATACATCATTTTGGATTTATTATAGTAGTATTTGAATAGAATATGTGGCAACGATTAGATAATTCTTCAGATGAAATGCATAATTTTTGTGCATTCTGAGTTATAAAATGAATGAGATGTAACAGTGTTAAATGAACCTAGATCTAGAATGTCGCTATGGTAAACAAATATAGTGAATTTTAAAGAGTGCATTTATTCTATTGTGGTTTATGCTCCATCGACGAAGTAGATTTAATTCAATCCAATAAGGTTAAATGAAATGCAAGAAAAAATGCGTATAATTTAATATTTGTACAAGGAACTCCATGTGTGTACATATCAGATTTTTTAATTTTTTATTTTAAGTCAGCCTAATCAGTTTTCATATCAACTTCAATTTTTTCATAAAGCTACCGAAAATTTGAAAAAAAAAAATAGGTAACGTGATTTAAGAT
Source organism: Stegodyphus mimosarum (assembly GCA_000611955.2). Taxonomy (NCBI): domain Eukaryota; kingdom Metazoa; phylum Arthropoda; class Arachnida; order Araneae; family Eresidae; genus Stegodyphus; species Stegodyphus mimosarum. The sequence goes on from KK122326.1 coordinate 28,316, forward strand.
TAGGAACCGTCACATGATCATTATTCAGTAAATATGTCAATTCTGTCGAAATATCGAAGATAGAAATTCGAAAGATATAACTGATTTCTGAAGTCGTTTATAGATAGATAAAAATATCTTGTGTAATGAATGATATAAAATGATATGTATGATACGATTGATCTGCGGCAGATTATTAGTCATAGCAACAAGCATATGCAGAAGTATAAAAGTAGCAGCAATTAATATTCATAACTTACACAGAACTCGTATTTAATAAGTTTTGTATGGCAAGGTTCATCTTTATTTCCCACAAACGTTGTCACATCATTTAGCTTGACAATATAGAACAGAAAAAAAAAGAAAATTTCAAAACTCCGACATTTTGAAAGGAAAAAACTAAAATAAAAAATATGACGTCATCAGCGCATGATCTTCTGTCAATTGTATGACTTAAATAGCAGCTAGCTTTGAATAAAGTATCACTACCGGCTGATCGTTTGTAAACGAAAATCTAATTTCTTCTTCCAATAAATAAAAGGTCTATAAAACGGAATTGTCTTATAAAATATTTTGTTATGTCTTGCATTTAACATAGTTAAGACATCTGAGTATCTTTTATCCTCTATTTAGCACAGTTTTACGAAAGAATCATAAGTTAGAATAACTATGAAATCTTTATTTAACAATTTAGAGAGTTTGCTTAGCTCAAATAGAACACAAATAGAATACAAATCAAAGTTAACAGTCTTTGCAAAAGCATTTAAATCGAAGTGCTGAAAATTAAGAATTTACAAGATACTCATTTATTAATTTCAAACAGTTTCAGGCTTACCTATTAGGCAATATTATCAAGATCATATTCTATTGAAAGAAGGTAACATGCTGAAAAGAATGAAGCACAAGTATAATGCAAGTACAAAATTTTTTAAGACTTTTTCTCCTTTTGCTTCTGAACTAAAGTAGAATCATTTTTCGCCGATATATATCGTTTGGCGTTCTTTTGATATTGCCGAGTTTCATTATGCAAAACTGACACTAATTTATTCTAACATATTTTACTAGGTATAATCGGCCATGTGTAAAAATTGGTTTTTAATATCAATATAAGGAAAAGTTTGCCCCTTTATTTCTTTTTATTAAAAATTGTATTTTATTGGTCATTTGAAAAGCATATAATTTACTTGGTTTCTAATCAAATAAAATTAAGTGTTTGTAATATATTTAACTAAAATAAGTACTTTGAAACGAATGCCATAATTTATTTCTTTTTAGCCCAAAGGGCGTTAGCCCAGAAGGGCCATTAATTTCCTTTTGGCATTTTGCGTCGAAAACGTTAAATGTCCGTTTCACTTTTCAGATTGTTGCCACCAAATATTTTTGCCCTGTGTCATATTTAAAGAAATTAAATGATGAAGAATATGCATAAATGTATGTATGTCTCTCGCACTGTGATAAAACAACAGTACCAAATCAAATTTTGAATAACGTAATCCTCCACTGAATATGTCCATCTGAAAGCCCTAATTTGGAATTTGGAATTTGTTTTATTATTGCTTTCGTATTTAGTAATACTTTAACAAATTTTTGATTAACAAACTCAACGATTTCAAAGCGAGCAATGGCAACACTAAAAAAAAGTCTCCAGCGCTTGAGACTGTGTATCGGAAATTCTAAAGATATGCTCATTTTAAAATTATTTTGAGATATTGCTGTTGCATTGAATTTTATGGTTTAAGTGCGAAGAGCACGCTATTTAATAAATAAACGTAACACACAAAACGTTAAAAAACGGCCCTTTGGACGTAATATAAAATCTGAAAGCTTACAGATTTTTTATTCTCTGTTATATTTCTACAAAACCAATAAATCTAAATTCAGTTTAATATGCAAGTAAATACAGACGATATCTGGGTATGAGTTCCGGAATCAGTAAGAAATAAAGCAATAAGTGTTTTTCGATTTTCTATTTGCTTTTGTGCCTCGTCATCATCAGCAGCGCAAATAACATGTGCATTTTGGGTAACATGCCTGCATTACCAGAACGAAATTAATGCTGAATAATGCTGTTTTAAAAATCATTATCTTCTTACGACTTGATATGAATAAATATTAACTAATTATTAATGTAATAGAAATAGGAAATATGGTACTAATCTGTTAGAGCGGTGTCAGTTAAAAATTCGCCACTTTTTTTTGGGCACCAACTGTTGCCAAATATAAAATTATGAAAGAATAATAGAGTTCAAAAGACTAAAAAAAATTACTTCTGTAAAAAGTAATTTTTTTTAATTTCATAATTCTTCAAGAAAGGAAATTTTTCTTTTTAATTTTTTAATCTAGAGTATTCTACACATAAATAAAAAAATTTTAAAACAAAAGGAAATTCAGTCTAACAAATGGTGGCATAAAATTACAAATATCATTGAATACGACAGGAAAAAAAAATCAGTTTTTGAATATAACCGACACCACATAAAGTCTATCAAATATCACTCTAAATTGTGGCGAGTAGTGTCCCGTTGAAATTTATTTGTCCATTCAGCACTATCCCACAATCACTCCGCAGTTTGGGTATGGCATGCGGTTTAGGGGTCTACAAAATTATAATTGTGATTCACAGTGAAATGTTCAGCATTCCTTAATTCCTCTTTCTTATATCCTTTCCGGCAAAATATTATGCTGCCATCCGCGATGTTTTCCTGAATGGAAGTCATCAATGTTGCAGCACAACGATCGGGAAATTCGATCAGAAAACATTCTTTGCTTTCCCGCCATAAACCCCCCGAATATCCATTGTTCCGGAAGAACATATCCAATGTCGTTTCTTCCTTTTGTGAAAAAGACTTTAGTCTATTTCTACGATTTTGTTGGCTCCACCAATTTTATTTCTTTTACTAGACATCAACTATTTGCACATCCCTCCCTCGAATAGTTATTACAATCTATTTTTCTATTATGGCTGATTTCTAACTGAAGTTGGCGAAATTCAATCGACGTCAATTTCTGACACCACGGATAGATAAAATGAACGGCACTGAGGAAAAAAAGACGCGAGCCTTCAAACCATGTTTTGGTTCTCAATCCTTTTTTTCACAAGAAGAACGTAGGTAAGAACCTCTTATAGGACCTTTGTTTGAGTCAAAACTTAATTTAATCGAATGATTGTGAGAACAAAGTGAATTGCTATGAATTATTCCTTTGTCCTGAAGGAATCTCATGGCAGCCTCCTCGTCATTAGGTAATTTCCAAATTGTCTAGGCCATTGTACTAAAAAAAAGTGCGAAATATGGCAAAAAAAAATAACGTGTGATGATATTTCAAACAAAAACTGGAAATCTCGAACCACGATATTTGGCGTGTTGTTGTAGCACTGTTTTCTTCTCATTTTTCTTAATTTTTATCTGACGCCGCTCTAACGGAATCGCACAATTGGTTCTTAACATACGTTGCATTTTTCTAAATTATTCTCTTATTATAGTGATTCTATATTTTTCCATTGTTAAGAGTTTAACACGTTCCCTGCCATTAGCATCCCAGATGACTCTCAAAAAAGTTTTCATTTTGTGTAGCGAGCATCACCAGTAGATCACGGTTATCTTTTCAGATAAAGTTGCATAAAAATTTCGAGCAGTTCAGCAATGACTTTTTATATGACACTCTGGGAGAACTGTTCTTCAAAAAAATTCAACTGTGGACACTTTGCACCATCTAATTACTGGCTCAACGAAGTTTTTATTAATTTTTTTTCTTTTGCAGACATATGTGAAGTGGATAATAATCTTATAGTTTTAAGCTAAAAAGGATTATTTTTATTGAAAGAAATTGCAAGTTTCTGATTCTTTTACCAAAGATCTGTTAGTTCAAAGTGATATACCTGATGCATTTAGAAGACATTCAGCACGTTATTTTAATCCTATTTTTACCATTAAAGGGGGTTAATGTTATATAAATTAGGTTATCATGTTATATAAGTCAGCGTTATTTATTATTTTACTTTTCGAGTTGAATATTATGTTGCTAAATTTCAATTAAAAGTTAATGGAGGCTAATGAAATGTTAGGAGTTAAAATTTAATGGAAGTTTTGAAATCTCACTTCTTCAGAATTGTGATAAAGTGGTATAGCTAAAGTTTCTGCTAAAAATATTAAATGTGCTTAATAAATATCATTATATAAGTTACGCTGTATATTGAATACTCAGTTGCTTATAGAATAGCATTTCAAATATTCAGCTTTGGAAGTAAATTGTGTCCCTCTTCAAGTAGTATGTTTGATTTAAGTAGCCATTCTTTTTTTATAAACTTTTTGAGAAATATATTTTCAACTTATCTACGTTCTGTATATTGTTACATATTTTCGTGCAAGCATGGTATATTTACAGCAGAAGCTCATGTTATAATTTCATAAAGATGAAAATATTCTGCTTTAATATTCTTTTCCTCGAAAAAAAAAACACTTACTTAATTCGAATAAAATGTGAATACGAAGACGTTTAAATCTTTATTTTGCATTTATATATATATGAAATATTTAAACAAATACTTAAATACGTTGTCGTGCTTTAATTTTATGAGATAAATCAAATGAAATTGATTTCTTATTCTCAAGAAAATCAGCGGAAAAAATAAATACAGGAAAACTTCCGGTGTCTACAGTAGAGTTATAGTATCATTTCAGTACCAAATGGTATAGCATATAAGCTCAGAATATAGCCTGAGTACTAAATTTTGTGATAATATAGAGTAACGCTCATAAAATTGCAATAAAATACATCAATTTGGTGCGACTTTCTCTGATATTCTGTAGTATATCCTGTGCTTTTCGGGTAAGTAGCTACGTAAAATTCTTCTGTGAGATTTTGTTGATTTTGAATCGTTTAAATTGCATGGGGTTGATTTCTTGGGCTATTGTAATGGTAATTATTTGATGATCCGAGATTGAGCAATCCTCTCTTACTGTGCGGTGAAGGATCTCAGCGGTGAGGTGATGAGTGGTGATTGTTAAATCCGGCTAACCTTGTCCATTAATGGTAGTGAATGTTGGTGGGTCCTCTTGTCTATTATGCAGTATCAACTGATTGTCTTCGACATATTCTTCCATTGCTGTACCTCTCGGAGTTCTGTGAGGGTATCCCATAATTGGTTTGGTGCGTTAAAATCACCACTTATAACATGAGGGTACGTAGGATTGCGTAGTGACTCTTGGATTATTTGCAATGCGTCGTCTAGATCCTCTGCTGGAGCAGCGGAAGCACTCGTCAGTAACAGCTGGTGTTTGTGATTTTAACTTCAACTGTTATCAGGACTTAGTGTTCTGTGCATACTCTTTGCAAACATGGTGAATTTCTTACAAGGTTCTTATCCTCAAATTCTAAGTCCTGAACTGGAACAGGGAGCGGAAGGTACGCTATGTTCTGATGTATCTGCTGGGCTGGATAATAACTGCACGTGAGGGGATTTGAAATCCTCTTTTATTCAATCACTATTAAATACAAACCTCCCAATTCGGGAGAGATACAGAAAGTAAAAGACCACACTTGGGTCGAACTTAACAATCAAGTAAACTTAAATAAATTTAAATGTAACTTAAATCAAACTTTGCTTCGCAGAGCAATTCGCGGAGATTGGCCTCTATCTAAAAGGGTGCGTAGCAAGGTATACTAAATACTACCGCACTTTAATTTATTTTACAATGCAATCACGTAGTAAGCACTATGGCTTATAAATTTAAACTGCTAGCTGGTCAGGCGAACGTTGAGCGGCGTGACCGTGATCTGAGGCAAAGCTCTCACACACCGAGAGGTTTCTACCTCTGGCTTAAATAGTGCTTGGCTGAACTTCAAAAATTAGCATAAGCTAAAAACGCGCGCTTCTTCTGACAGGAAGTTGAAGCAGAGAGGAGATAGAAAAGATTTAAATTAAAATAAACTTGGTTAGTTTAACTAAAACCTTACAAACTTCCCGCCAGAATTGCGATAGTTAAACTACTTTGGTCCAAACGGACCATGTTGAAAACTAGCAATTCTAAATAGTCGAAAATTTCACTGTTCTAAACTTAGGCCAACTCTTACAAGGCAATATATGTTTGTGTAAAATACAGACGAAATTTTCTGGAACAACAATCTTCAACATTTTTTTTTTCAAGTCTTATTCTTCAAACAGTCTTACTCCTTCCAGCAAAATCTGGAAGGAAAACAACTTTAGTATGACATAATAACAGAATAATTCTAAGTGGTACAAATCCTTATTTTTTTTTTTCTGTGTAATTTTGCACACACACATTATCATTCAAGCACAATTAAATTCTTCCCCCGTATGCTCTCTCACCGGTGTTGGATGTAAAGCAAACCGCCATTGCGGGTTTTTATGTGTTCGGGGGTGTTCAACTCTTCCACCTACAATCGACTAACATTAGTTAGAACTTGACATACGAGACCTGAAAAAAACGCCCTATAACCAGCTAATCCTAAGGTTCTCACTAGCTTTATGTCTAACACTTTAAGTGTATTTGGTGGAGAGCCTACTTAACACTTGCATTCTAAAATAGTGAATCTTTAACTTTTCGTGCATACAAATTCGCAGTTTGCACACAACATTCACATTGCTATTGCACTTAACGTGCATTGCATTGCACTTAACGTGCTATTGCACTTAACGTGCTAGCATAATATTATTTGTTACATTTCATAACACATTAACAATTTCATAGCAATCCTGAAATGCAAATAGAGGTTAAATTTCTAAGCTTACAGAAATATAGGTTAAATTTCTAAGCTTACAGCAAGTGCTTCCTATTCCTTTCTCAAGGTACTTTCTTGAAATATCAAATTACATTGAATTAATAGTCTACAGACTAAATCGTGTTTTTCAATTTTCCGAATTTTCATTCTAGACATTTTACAAGTCTTTAGACAAAGCGTCGTACAAAATCATTTAGTTAACATATTCTTTTCAGCAATTCATTGCTTTTACAGAATTAATCTATTTACAAAATTAAGTAATTTTAAATCTTTAAGAATTACAATTTCTTTTAACAAAACATTTTACTTTCCATATGAGAACTTATCGCTCACTTGGCGTAAAAGTCAACCTCGCTTGAGGTAAAATCAGCCCTGCAACTTGCAGTATACTCAAAAATTAACTAAACTTTTGAATACGAAATTGTACTTATCTTATTATGATCGTCCATCCTTTTCTTGGCCCAATCTTTAAAACTTGAGTAAGTTGTGGCCTGGTTCAGTTTCCTCGTTTTTCGTTGTTCTTTCGGAGCCTGCTCGTCTCTTTTTCTTTTGAAATTCCGTCGTTGTATCCTCGGCAATTTCCTTTGTAGAGGAGGTTGCTCCGCTGGACGTTTGGTGGACTGGGCCCTTCTCTCCTGGGCCCTTGCTCGTTGCTTGTCCTGGTTCCTGCTGTATTCGGGAAGTTGATTCTCAGGCTGCAATCGACGTTTCTTGCTTCTCAGGCACCTGTCCGATGATTCCACAGTTCTTTTGGATACATTGGGCTTCCCTTGCCCATTCTGCTTTCTTCTCTTGGTGCGCTCGTAATTCCGTTCGTAGATTTGTTCACCTGCATCGTGAGACTTTCTTTTGAAACCACCTTTTTGGTTCTTATTTCTTTGTTGGGGGGGAGCTTTCTTCTTCTGACATTTCGATGCCGTTGTAGCTGGTTCCTGCTGTTTTTGCTGACGTATATCTTCCTGGCTAGTCGATTGCCTCGGATCCTGAAACGAATCTTTAAATACAGCCATTTTGCTGCGATTATAGAACGGTTTTATTTGGTCCACATTCGCTTTGAGCGTTTGACCATCATTTCTTTTTAATATAACCACTGCCCCCGTAATTTGTTCAATTGTGAACGGGCCTTCAAAACGCGGAAAAAATTTCCCCACCTTTTCCTCTGGGGCATTTGACAAGTTGTGTTTAATCTTCAACACTTCATCTCCCACATTGTACTTGACCTCTCTTCTTTTTAGGTCATAGTACAATTTCTGTTTTCTTTGGGCCATTTCTATATTTTCCGTCGCTTCCCGTATTAACTTTTGTATATCACTCATTTTAAATTCTTCTGCCCTTTCCTGTACAAAGAACAGTTTATCTAGGGGGGTCAAGATCTTTCTTCCTAAGAAGAGTTCAGCGGGTGTTTTTTGTGTAGTATCGTGTTTGGCGGTCCTAAGTGCAAATGCAAATTCATTTATATGGCTATCCCAGGTAGAGTGATAGTTTTTCACATAACTACGAATTATTTTCACTACATTTCTATTCACCCGTTCCGCTATGTTTGACTGCGGACGATACGGGACCATCTTTAGATGACGTATGCCCAGTTTTGCACACATTTCCTCAAACATTTTACTAACAAACTGAGGACCATTGTCTGAAATAACTTTTAGGGGCGCCCCGTATTTTAAAATATACTTATTTAGAATTGAATCTACTACAATTTTTGCAGACGCGCGTTTTAACGGAATTAACTCTAACCATTTGCTAAAATGATCCACTATAACTAAAAGATATCGGCTTTTATTAACTTTACTTCGAGGGTAAGGTCCAAGTAAATCGATGCCTATTATTTGATTTGGGAATTCTGATTTAATACTATTTAGGAACCCGGCCGGGCGGAAATTAACATAATTATTTAATTGACATGTTGGGCACGACTGGACATACGCCCTAGTAAACTTTTGCAGTTCTGGAAAGAAAACTGCCTCGCGAACTCTCTGAACAGTTTTTCTTATACCTAAATGAGCCGAAATGGCACAATCATGCAACTCTTCTAATACATTCAACCTCATGCTAGCTGGGATAACCGGTCTATATTCATGATTCTCATTAGTAGCTTTCGTATAGAATAACAGTCCGTCAATTAATTCGTAATTTTCGGCCCTATTTCTTATCGGCACAATATCCGGATGATTGAAATTCTCAGGGTCGGCCAAATAATTGTATATATTTTTGAACTCCGGATCTTTTTTGAGTTCGGCTATTACTGTTTCACGAGAATCTAATACTTTGGATGTTAACATGGCTATCTTAATTACACTTCCATTTTCATCTAAGTTAATTCTGCTTAAAGCATCTGCCACAACATTTTCCTTTCCCGGCGTATGTTTAATTATTAGGTTATATTCCTGTAATTTGAGAGCCCACCTTATTAATCTGGGTGATAAATTTTTTCCAGAATAGAGTCTAGTGACCGCCGCGTGGTCGGTATATACAGTTACTGGAGAACTTCCAAAGAACACACGAAATTTCTGTACTGATGCTAACACTGCGAGAGTTTCTCTCTCTGTTGCGGAATAGTTTCTTTGGGTTTCATTTAATGTTCGGCTGAAAAAAGCCACGGGCTGACCATTTTGGGAAAGCACTGCACCAATCGCGAAATCTGAAGCGTCCGCTGAAATCTCTAATCCTTTATCCCCTTCTGGAAATTTTAAGACGGGAGCTTGAGTCAATGCGTCTTTCAATTTTTGAAACGCCAAGTTGGCTTCTGCTGACCACGAAAACCTAGCTTTTTTTCTTTTCAACTTTAGCAGTGGCTCAGCTATTTTTGCAAAGTCTTTAATGAAAGCCCGGTAATATGAACACATCCCGAGAAACGACGATAATTTCTTCGCTGTTTTAGGAACAGGATAATTTCTAATGGCTACTATTTTTGACTGATCCGTTTCGATTCCCTTTTGGGAAATTTTAAATCCTAAATAACGTAACTCTTTTGCGGCAAATTTACATTTAGACGCATTTATCTTTAAACCAGCTTCGTTTAACAATGAAAATACTTTTCTTAAATCTTGTAAGTGTTGTTCTAGAGTACTACTCGTAATTATAATATCGTCTAAATATATGAAAGTGCTTTTACCAAGGACTGGTCTTAAGACGATGTCCATACATCTTTGGAACGTTGCCGGCGCGCCGGATAATCCGAACGGCATTCTAAGAAATGCGTACGTACCAGATTTCGTTATGAACGCGGTTTTGTGTACGTCCTCGGGTTTTACCCCAATCTGAAAATAGCCACTCGTGAGATCTAATGTAGTCATGTATTTTGTAGACGAAATATTTCGAATAATTTCTTCAATTATCGGCAACGGATATACAGGATATTTTGTAACTGAATTTAACTTGCGATAATCTATAGCAAAACGCCACCGCTTCGGGTGCGTAATCGGGTAATCATTATTTTTCTTACACAGGACAACGGGGCTAGCATAACTGCTAGAAATTGGCGTGATGATTTTATTCTTTAACATCTCTTTAATATGATGTTCAATTATTTCTTCTTTTGTCCTATCATATCTATATGGCTTTTGCCTAACTGGCTGAGCGTCCCCCGTGTCAATGTCGTGGTTCACCACCTGCGTAAAGCCTGGTACATCACTAAATAAATTCGCAAAGTGACTTACCAGACCTTGGATTTTCTCTTTTTCCTCTGCTTGTAAATGTTCCAAGTCCAGCTGCGGGGGCTTATCATTCTTCGCTTCAATTGGCTTCATATTTAATGTTAGTTCTCCCCCCTTGAAATCAATTTTTGCTTCTGCCAAACTAAAAAAGTCCACACCTAGAATAATACAAGTCTGCAGGTTACGCACAATATAAAACAGGATTCTTACCTGTTCGTTGTTGATACGCACGAACAATGGTACTTTTCCTAAACAGCTACATTTTTCTCCTTGGGCCGCTATGACATCCGTGTCTCTTGCACTAAAAATTCTGTAACGTCGAAAGTGCTTCTTAAAGAATCTTTCCGATACGAAGCTGCTTTGGGCTCCTGTATCCAAGAGGGCTGTCGCCGGTATGTTGTTGATTAGAACTTCAATCTTCGGCAAACTCAAATTCTTAACGACCACGGTGTTTAAATTGATTTTGGAAGGGTTTTGCGCTGCTTCGGACTTCTTCACCTTCCTCGAAGAAATCCCTCTTAGTTTAAATTCTTTTTCTTCTGGTTGCCCTCGGAATCTTTGCTTGTTCTTCTATTAAATTCCCTTCGTTCGCCGCTCGCTTTAGGAGACACATCTTTCTTCGGCCATTGCTTCGCCTTATTCCCGTAACTTTGATTTTGCTTTTGCTGCGGTCTTGGCGAACTCCACTGACTTCTTCGCTCAAATTGGCGTCGTCGTTCGTTGTCGGCTGTTCTTCGGCTTTCAAATTGTACCGCGAGCTCAAATAATCTGTCTAATGTTGTTGGATTTCTTAGTTCGATGAAATCGTGAACTTGGGGCGGTAGCTTGAACTTGGGGCTTGAAAACTTGAGGCGAACTTGGGGCGAACTTGAATAATTTCAGGATCCGGGCGACTTCCATACAAAAGCTTGAAAACTTGAATTTTCCTCAAAATAAAATTAGACAAATCTTCTATTCTTTCTTGATATCGGCTAAATAGTTCAGCTTCCAATCTGGCTCGATCTCGCACTACAGGAAATGCTTTCACTAGGGAATTCTTGAAATTTTCATACGTATATGTGGGGCTTCCTGGTTCCCCCAAGAGATTCTTTCCGATGCACTTGAACCAACTTAGCGCTTGGCCCTTCAAAGCGCTGGTAGCAAGAGCGACTTTCTGAAATTCGTGGACTGGATATAGCATGAAGTGGGAGTCTAGCTTTTCCAGGAAATTGATTACGGCTGTCTTGCCGTCAAAACTTGCCGCTGGCTTCATGGCTGCTCGCATGGTTTGTACGATGTAGCCGAATCCTTCTATGCCAGGAGGTGCTATCTCAGGATTCTGGACAGGTACAGCAGGTGTCTCAGGTTCGTCTTCTTGTTGTTGAGGCCATCCTCTTCTTTCTGTGCGGGCGCCACTATCAGGACTTAGCATTCTGTGTGTATTCTTTGAGAACATGGTAAATTCTGTAAAGGGTTCTTATCCTTACGTTCTAAGTCCTGAACTGGAACAGGGAGCGGAAGGTACGCTATGTTCTGATGTAACTGCTGGGCTGGAGAATAACTGCACGTGAAGGGATTTGAAATCCTCTTTTATTCAATCACTATTAAATACAAACCTCCCAATTCGGGAGAGATACAGAAAGTAAAAGACCACACTTGGGTCGAACTTAACAATCAAATAAACTTAAATAAATTTAAATGTAACTTAAATCAAACTTTGCTTCGCAGAGCAATTCGCGGAGATTGGCCTCTACCGAAAAGGGTGCGTAGCAAGGTATACTAAATACTACCGCACTTTAATTTATTTTACAAAGCAATCACGTAGTAAGCACTATGGCTTATAAATTTAAACTGCTAGCTGGTCAGGCGAACGTTGAGCAGCGTGACCGTGATCTGAGGCAAAGCTCTCACACACCGAGAGGTTTCTACCTCTGGCTTAAATAGTGCTTGGCTGAACTTCAAAAATTAGCATAAGCTAAAAACGCGCGCTTCTTCTGACAGGAAGTTGAAGCAGAGAGGGGATAGAAAAGATTTAAATTAAAATAAACTTGGTTAGTTGAACTAAAACCTTACACTGTTACCACATCTCTCTGCGTTTTGACAAAAATAGGGTTCCAGTTTCTATTAAGGATTATTATTGCTGGTCTTGGAGATTGTGTTGACCCTGGAATTTTGTGGTAATAGGTGTTCCATGTGATGGATAGATTTCTTAACTCTCCATCATTGCAGTGAGATTTTTGCAGAAAGATGTTGTGATAATCTTCTGACAGGTATTGGATAAGGTGATCCGTTGCGGTTTTCGATAGCTGCATATTCAGGTTCAGCGCTTTGATATTGTTGGATTTTGTTGGGTGACAGATTAAGTGGGTGGCAGTGTTTTCTTGACTCGTTAAGGGATCACTCTTCATAAGCTGTACGGGATTTTATTCTTTGCACTTCTTTGAAAGGGAGGCACATGCTGGCGTACGCTAGGTGGCTGCACTCGTATTAAGTGTGGTTGTGGAGGTTGTTTATTTCGCAATTGATGCAATGAGTTTGATTCGCTGTACATTCCTTTTCTTCATGAAATCCACCACAGTATGCAATGTGGACGATACTGGCAGTCTTTGGTGCGATGATTGAAAGCCTGGCACGTAATACATCTGTGGGCACCTATGAACTCTTTTATAACATTCGTGCGCCAACCGAAAATAAATGAGCGCAGTTTCACGCAATTTTGAAAGGCCGTGGCTGTACATTCAACAATCCATTTTATCGTATTATTGCGGTGTTTTAATTTGAAGAGTGGTTTGAAATCAATTTCGCCGCAGCCTGTATTCTGTATTTGAGACAACATCGTCTGGCGTGGATGGTGTGAGTTGGTAGATTATGACTTTCGAAGTTCTTTTCTGTGGGATTTTAGTGTGCATGATGTCTGCAGCTTTCTCTGAATTTTACAGTAGTTTTTCAATTTCTTCCGCATCCTCTTTGGTATTGCACTTTACTGCAAGACCTCCTTATTTTATCGGTACGATTTTGCTAATTTGGTTCTTAATTTGTTGTATGGGGATTATTTCCTGTAGTTTTTCTGGTAGCTTGGATACGTTCCGGGCGTCGTTTGCGTATATTAAGATAGTATTCTCAATCCAATTCTTGCCTCGATCCTCTGCAGTTTAAACTTGACCAGAATTATGCTTATTTTGGAAGTTGTCATGACTTGTTATTAGTGTTTGTTCATTGGTAGGCGTCGACGAATTAACTCCTTGCTGTTGGGATGTGTGCTGTACCATTTCGGTAGGGGGAGTTTCATGCGTGCCTTCTTTTATATGACAGGAGGCGAGATCTCGAAATGTGGTAATTAGAAAGATAAACTCTTCGTGCAGCACTTGCGGTATCATTCCCTTGGAGCTAAATCTGGTATTACAAATCTTCAGGCAACGTGTGGGGATTTCGTCAACATTTGTTAGATCAGATGTGAAATCCGTATTGTTTGGAAAGTCTTGACTAATTGTTCCGTTTAAATCAAGTTGGATGTGCCGGGATTTAATTGGGGGGCCTTCTGTGTAAGTCTATGTTTGTGACCTTGTGTTATTAGTGTTTGTGTTGACAGGCATATTTAAGCAGGTAAATGAGCTTATACACCAAAATATTTATTAACACCAAAATAATGCACAATGTTACCAAATAAACTGTACAGAAGTAATAGAGAAAGCAAATTGCTCAATACCGGTTGAAAATTAATTTTGACTAATTAACAAGTTAAAATATATTAAAATGCAATCATTTAATATAGATGGCGCAAAAAAGTCCTTTTGGGGGGAGAATATGCGGAAGAAACAGGTAGAAGCAATTAATTAAGGACTGCCATTACGCCGACTGGGTTGATACTTATGCACTGCAGAAACATTTTAAAAGCATAGCAAATCATATACAAACAAAATACTTATAAAAATCCCTTTTACAAAATGTTGAAGCAATTAAGAGCGTAAGTTATGAATAGCAAAATAATACGTGGTAATAAAATATGCAGCAAGTAGTAAAAATTAATTATGCATTCAAATAATAGATTAATATTATATTTGGGGGAACTTGAACACAATTAAGTATCACTTTAACAAAGTGTTACAGCAAATTATGTGCGCAAGTAATGAAAGGCAAAATAAAACGTGGTACTGAAAAATGCAGTTATTATTTAAAGTTAATTAAGCAGTAAAACAATCAAATAATATTATTTGTTTTTGGAACTGACACACAATTCAATATCGTTTTTACAAAGCATTTAAATTATGTTAATTACGCAGTCTAAAAGTTTAGAAATTTGAACTGGAAACTGTTACACAAATTAATTTTTAACAAATACATCCTACCTTGGAGGGGTTGCATCTTCTGTTATTCATCTGTAACGTTAGGTGGCAATTCAATTAAACACACTATAATTAAATAACAAGCACTTAAAACACACACACTGTTTATGTATGAAAATGCGTTGGGCAAGCTGAAAAATTCTAAGTCCGGAAAAATCGGTGAAAAAGTGGTAGAATCCGTACTAATTGTTCGATTTCTCTGAAATTTAAGGCTTATAGGCAGGTGTTCCTGAAAATCATGTCTCGTTCGGACTCTATCTGTGTGCCACGTATTGCTACTATATAACCCGTGTTTATATTTTGACTAGCGGAAGTACCCGATGCCAGTTAAGTTAGATTGAGAATAATGCACCTAACAACATTCTTCATTATTTAATGAAGAATGTTATCGTTCTCTCTAAGAGAACGATACCGCTTGAGATTTTAAAGCCCTGCTTTCGACTTTTAAGCACATTAAACTACACTCATGTCCCTAAATTAAGGATAATTCGGAGTCACGCGGAAATCGAACTCTAAAATAAATATATCACCTGTAAAATCACTACACATATCTTCAAAAATCATATGCAAATTTCAGGAAGTAACCAGATGACACCGATGGTACGTCACAATGACAAGAGTGTAAGAGAGTGATATATAACGAATACAGGAAAAGAAATAAAATTGTTCGAAGGCGCTTTATAAGCATTTCAGTGCAATAACCGAATAGTTATGACACAAAGGACGCATTTGGATGATTTTTTACGTGGTAGAATTATCGGCCGTCTGGAATGTGGGCGTACCCAACTGGAAGTATCAGACGAACTCGGAATTGCACACAGTGTCTTCTCCAGGCTTTGGCAACAATTCCAAGATGATGGTAATGTGAGTAGACGTTACAGCACAGGTCGCCCCAGTGTTACAACGCCGAATGAGGACCGGTATTTGGCAGTTACTGCCAAAAGAAACAGGCGGAGCACAGCCTCAGACCTGTCTCGTCAGCTCTCTTCAGCCACTAATACGACAATTTCAAGGCAGACCCTGTACAAACGCTTAGGGCAGATTGGTCTATATGCTCGTAGACCTGTCAGATGCGTTCCACGTACTGCAACTTACTGTCGCCTGCGGTTAGCCTGGAGTAGACAGCATGCGTTGTGGACACCGCAAAAGTGGGCTTGTGTGATGTTTTCCGACGAGTCCAGGTTTAGCTTGCAGTCTGATTCTCGTCGGACTTTCATATGGAGAGCTCCAGGTACCCGTTACCAACAAGAAAACATCATTGAACTTCACCGTTACGGTGGTGCAGGAGTGCTCGTTTGGGGTGGAATTATTCTGGGTTCCAGAACAGACCTGCGTGTTCAGATTGGAACCATGACAAGTCAAATCTATCGGGACGTCCATCTGGAACAACATATACGTTGGTTTCGGGACGCCATGGGCGCACAATTTGTGTTTATGGATGACAACACTCGTTCTCACCGTGCAAACATCGTACGCGAAAGCCTTCAATCGGAGGATATCACCCGTATGGACTGGCCAGTATTCTTAACGGACTTGAATCCAGTAGTGCACGTGTGGGACATGCTTGGCCGACGAGTTGCAGCCCGTCAACCTCTTCCTACATGTTTACCGAAACTTCGGAGAGCATTGCTTTTTGAGTGGTCTAATATTCCCCAAGATCAGATCGACAATTTCATACTCAGCATGCCTAGGCGTTGTACGGACTGTATTGCATCGTCTGGGAGACATACAATGTATTAACTATCATACCAACCATGTGATATTGGTTTTTTGTAAATAGGTTTTTTTTTTTCAATTTGCTCCAGGGAGAAAAAATCGCTAATTTTTTTTAATAATATCAAATATATAGCATCTTTTTTTGCTCTTTACCTTTTTTTTTAATAAATAAGCTTTACAAATAAGTCAAATTTGTTTTGCTTCTAACTGTTCCTTTGCCTGATTTTGCATTATTCCTAATATAAGGACATGAGTGTAATTTATGAAACGATTTAAAGCAATCTACATGTTTATAGTAGATGCTCTGAACAAAAAAAAGAGGGAAAAAGAGCTTTCAAATAAAACTATGTAATGATGAAATAATAATACATATCACTAATATAAAAATTGTTAGCAAAGTATTTTATGAGCAAATGTAACAAATTTTTATAATTATAATGTCAAACAACAACTTTCAAATTCGTCTAACTCTTCAACTATTAGTTCTTGACCCATTCCAAGGTCAGGATCCACGTTTCGTGACTTGCTCATTAAATTAGTTCAGTATCAATGTGATTGCGAAACGTAAAAAATATGCATTTTTTCATGTTGAGAAATTAGTAATTTGATCTTCTTAGAATGTCAATTCCAACTTCATCGCATAAAATTACTTTGCAGAAATCCAATATCATTAAAAAATACATCTACGAAATTAACAAAAGATTAGTTTTGACAAGCAAAGAAAAAAAAAGGTATTAAAATATGCTGCTTCGAGTTTCAATGCATAAATTAAAAATCAAAATCAGAACCTGAAGGATTTAATGTTACTTTCAACAAGAGACTGAATTTGATATCTGGTTTATTTTTTCCTTACTAACTTATATACCTTAACTTTTTATTTTTTCATATCCGTGTATCGAACTAGACACATTATTCTTTTATATTTTCTTCTTCTTATTTTTTACAATAATAATACTTCCTATTTTTAGTAAGGAGTATTATTATTGTATTATCTCTTCTTATTATCTCCAAAAGCTTCTTCCATTTTTTGCCTCAGAGTTATTAGGCGTTATTTTATTCAGGGTTTCAATTTATTAATTGAATCGATGAATTATTTAATATCAGAGTCCCAACTTGTGTCTGAATAACCATACGACAGTTTGCACTGGTGCTAGTTGATAAAACAAAAGAGAAAACGTTATTACATTTTTACCTATAAAAACAAAATAGCTTTCTTTCTTCGTTCAAAGTGGAATATGTGAAAACTTTTCATTATTTTATTTACAGTTTTATCTGAATACATGGTTCATTAACAAGAAGCTGCCTTATTAAATTATTTTAGCTTCAACAGTCTCTTAGATGATGTGTACTTTTAGTACTAATTGATCATTCGAAACTGTTAGTCCAAAGAGGCAATTTGCCTTGAAGGACTATTAATTTCGTTTCAGCATTTTACGTTGAAAACTATAAACGGCGAATCACTTTTCAAATTGTTGCCACCAAATATTATCGCCCTACATTATATTTCAAGAAATTAAATAATGCAGAATCTGCATAAATGTATATATGTTTCTAGCATTGTGATAAAACAACGGTACCTAGAGCCATCAAAATTTGAATAACATAATCTTCCAAAGAATATGGGCATGCGGAAATCCTAATTTGAATTTGAAGTTTGTTTTATTAATGATTTCATGTTTTGTAACACTTCAACGAATTTTTGGTTAACAAACTCGACGATTTAAAAGCGAGCAACGGCAACATTGTACTGGAAAAAAAAACATTTTTATCTCCAGCGCACTAGACTTTGTATCGGAAATTCTAAAGAAATGCTCATTTTAAAAATTATTTTGCGATATTGCTGTTAAATTGAATTTTATGAAGGGCGAAGAACATGATATTTAATAAGTAAAGCTAACACACAAAACGTTAAAAAAACGCCCCTTTGCACGTAATTTAAAATCTAAAACCTTTCAAATTTTTTTCTCTAAATATTTGTTTGTCTAGTAGAATATAGCAAAAAAAAGTTTAAAGTAGGAGTGGAAAGAGAGGAGATTTCGTTTTTTATTAATGGCCAAAATCAGAGGTACTTTTTTCAAGCCAATCTGAAATTTAAGACTGGCAGACCTAAATCAGTGACTGTAAATTTGACAGTTATTTGTATACCAAAACGGGCTTTTATTGCAACCGCATTAAAATTTTCAGGAGGAAAATGTTTTTTTCTTATTTTGTGAAATCTGGATACTAGGATTTGGATAACCAGATTTAGTCTGGATAACGTCTTATAGTACACAAGTTGCCAGAACAATTTTTCAAGAGAGTTCTATTGAACTCATTGCCTCACCATGCCATCGAGAGTATTTTTTGCAATATGCTCAACATATGTGAGTAGTAGGTATATTTTCTTGACTTCTATTCTTAATATTTCTCTTCTATTGTGTCACGCCATCTGTTTGCCCTTCTTTTTGTCTCCGTCTTGTACATTAAATTATTCCACTCAATATAAGCCTGTCGCAAAGAGGCCTTTAAAGCTTCCTGTATGACGTTATGGACCCAATTATCTAATTGCTTTTGTTCCAGATCGTCTGTGAATAATCATATAATCTGCGCGGGAGCTGAATGATGTAAACAAGAAGAACCCAAACTTTTTTCCGTCATAAAACATTTGTTACTTCAGAAAGCTAACATGTAATTCAGTTACCAGTATCTGGTGGTTAATTTATTTTTTTGATGACTTAGATTAGACCAATTAGAATTCTACTTCTCAGTTTTTTCAATTAAAATTTTTCTTTTGATGATCAAACGGAATCTTAACTGAAATCTTGTTCCTAACTGATATTGTAAATGATTATTGAAACAAAGTGCAATTCAAAAGTAAAGCCTTATATGTGCCTTTAAGGGAAAGAAGGATTAACGGAAATGTATACGAATTTTAAGAATATTCTTATGCATAGGTGAGATATTAATCTATATTCATTGGAAAGGTTGATTGATGGATTTCTTTGCGTCAAGCAAATACATTTGTACTTACTTTGATGTGACAAAAGTCAGCTTTTAATAACCTACTGGCTTCCAAAAGAAAAAGTGAGTAAGTATTTCAATGTATTCCTTGGATATCCTTTTGAAATTTTCTGTTCATATTTGCCTTTTTCATTTCGACTTACAATTTTCGAGTTTACCAAATTAAGAAAGGGTGGCGAGAGAAACCATTTGAGACATTTCTTTCCTTTTGCTTTCTTAATTTCATATTGCTTGAATTTCGCTTCCATATTCCTAAATTAATTAAATCTGATTTGAATTTTGATATTAATATACTGTGCTAAGCTACATTAATGGATTATTTACCATTTAAGATTAGTAGAACTAATTAAATATTATTGCTTATCATGCAAACGCACATTATTTAGATTTACTGTTATAAACAATATGAGAAAAAATCCAGTAACATTTACACGTATTTTAACCTTTTAGTGAATTAATTTAACCTTTTAGTGAATTAATTTAACCTTTTAACCGTAATTTAACCTTTTAGTGAATTTACTCTTTCTCGCACTAAATTTCTGATGAGGAATTTTTCTGGATTTACAGAGGTTATTGCATAAATAAAACTGTTATTTAGAATCAGATTTGAAATGTAGAAGCAATAATTTAGCTTTAATCTTAAAGAAATGAAACCTCTATTACTTGTAACCTGTTTCAATTTTGATTCTTAAATGTTCAGTATCGTGGCAATTTAATGAAAATTCCATAAAAACTCATATATTATCCGAAAGTAAGAATCTAGCTTTTTTCGCGTATAATATTCACGATTTAAAATATTCATATTACGATCATGACGAAGAAGACAGCAGTCGAACAACCTTAGATTAAAAAAAGTACTTATGAGTCATCAATTTCCTTTTAAAATTATCTTAATTTTTCAGCATTGCTTGTAAAGTCGTGCGTTAGCGTGACCCGAGAAAATTCGTTTCTGAGAAAAGTCATGTCTGTTTTCATCAGCATCTTGCTTTAGATATATATTCTTTAAATTACAGCTCTTTAGAGATGATTTAATTTTCCAAAAGCATGTCATAAAAAATAACTTCTTCCCACGTTCCATCATACAGCACTATTTGTTTTGGATTAAACCTCCTTTTCAGTTCTGGAGAATGTCGCTAACATTCACCAGTCTACAAATCATCTAAGTTTTATATTCGTAGTCAGATTCATTTTTCTTTCTTAATGATTATTCAATTGAAAAAGATCTGTATCTAATTTAGAGAAAAACTTAGGTGCAAATCTATTTATGCCCCTACCCTACAACTCGTGTGGAACTACAGGTAAAAAATATTATTTTATCAGATGAAATGCTATTAATGGCAGTAATTTAAATCTTAAAATAAAAGAAATCACATTTTATGCTTATAATGTCAAATCAGTTCTCATTTTCAGTATATATAGGGAAGTCACTTTGTAGAGACATTAGGTTATTACGAAGCAGGAGACATGAAAAATGAGCAACGCCTTCGCCGGGAATCGAACCACGGACCTCTCGGTTACGCGTCGAGCATGCAGACCACTACACCACGAAGGCATGCGAAGAAGGCGGGAGAAATACCTTATATACTCCCCCTTTTAAAGGGCGACTGGGGTTTTGGGGACCCAATTGCCAAATCGCGGTGGTGGAGAATCATCATCCACCACCTTTTTAGTTCGGGCGCCACTGTAGAGACATTAGGTACTTTTTTGGAACAAGAGAGATGAAAAATATGCAATGCCTTCGCCGGGGATCGAACCACGGACCTCTGAAATACCGGCTCAGTGTGCTGACCATTACACCACGAAGGCACGCTAAGAATGTGGGAGAAATACCTTATAACTTTACGTCAGACATTCGCAATAAATAAGTAATTTTACTTCATGCCTTATTATAAAGCGCGAGACCTTTACAGAAAAAATACGATGCAGGTGTGGGGCATTGGCACTTCAGCTTTTACATTCACCACAAATCTTTGTGGTGAATGTAAAAGCTGAAGTAGCCTTTAGCAAGTCAGATATAAAAGCTTAATGTAAACTA
Organism: Stegodyphus mimosarum; assembly: GCA_000611955.2. Classification (NCBI taxonomy): domain Eukaryota; kingdom Metazoa; phylum Arthropoda; class Arachnida; order Araneae; family Eresidae; genus Stegodyphus; species Stegodyphus mimosarum. Next base: position 49,768 of record KK122326.1, read on the forward strand.
TAATTTTGTACTGAAAGGCTTAAAATGTGGATGCGTTTGCTGGAGCAGCTTGATAAACATAGAACATGTTGCACATGTATTAATTGATATAGTAAAACTACAGGGAAAATCTACCCATCTATTCTTGGTGAACATCATGAATAGAGCATGAAAATGTACACTGAGATGCATTGTCTTTCAGCAGGTGGCAAGGATACTGCAATACGGTGAAAACGTTTGCAGCCGCAATGATTACAGTGTTGACATCACACAGAGCATTAGTTGATGCATGTGGCAAAAATGCTTTGCAGCCAAGTGATCTTCTAGCCTATACGCTAGTGATTTCATTCTGTACAATGCTGTCATGTACAAAGCCATATATAGAGTTGGAAAGAGGGATTAGAAACAATTAATTTTCCGCAGTTCGATGAATTAGCGATGTTAGTCCGTACTCACCTTGAAAAAACTTAGAAGAAAGGAAATTGCCAATGAATTTCAGGACTATCTCTAAGAGAAGGTAAAAAACCTATGCATATCATTATAGGGAGGCAGAGAATCCCTTTTGCACTATTTTGTAAGTTTGGCAAGGCGAAGAAATAGGAGCTGCGACAGCCATTCGCCAAACTGGATTAGTACTATTTCATCATGATGTGTCTCCTAGCCAAAACTAAACTTAGAATAATGTTTACAAAGTTGTGTTTTAGTCCACATTGATTTGATTTTAGATATCTTTGTACAACGTGCTCATATTGCGTAGTTTCAAACTAAGTATTCAACAATATAAAGTAATTAAGATAGAATAACACGCCGAACAAGTATTAATCTAGAATGATCAAACAACAAAAATCAGGGTTACATTTGCAAATTTTTACAAGACTAGTTTCGATGGTTTTACCGAACCATCATCCTCAGTTATCAAAGCACAAATGAACGAGATAAGATAAGAATGGCTGCTCAGGAGTTAAGCTACTGGCGCCATCTATTAATGAAATGAGAACTAAAAAGTAATTTCCTTAAAAGCTGAAGGCAAAGATGGATTGGAATTAGGATCGTTAACTAGAACAGAAAGATTTTTTTTAACGTGAAACTCCTTTAGAAAATCCAGTTCACCATTGAAAGATGCTTTCTGAATAATTTAGTCTTCAAAAAAATTGAAGGTGTGATTTTTTAGACCAACAATGCTGGGCAACAGAGAATTTCTGTGTTTCCTTTTTTCTAACATATGCCTCAATAACGCGAAATTTGAAGTCCCTCTTATTTTGACTGATGTAAATTAAACCACACTAGCAAGGAATCTTACAAATAGCCTAGGAATTCATATCTGGAATGGTGTCCTTGAGTATGGAACTCCCAGTTTTATTGGTAGGAGAATAAACCATCCGAAAGTTAAATTTCTGTAAAAATATGTGCAATTTTTATAGCTGAATGATGGAAAAAAAGGAATGACAACAGAATTCTTATAATCTCCTAAAAGAAGAGTGTGCCTTTTGGTGTGTTGAGATGAGAATTTTTTAACTGCTCGTAAAGCAGTTAAAAAATTCTCATCTCAATGAAAGACATAGTAACTGTGTTTTATGTGTATTTCCTCCTTTAATGCAGAATGCAGGTTTCAAAGGCATCGTGAGTATTAAGTGACAAAGTATTCTTTCCAAAGAAATGTTATTCAGAAAAATAAAATAAAATTAAAAACATTTAAAGCACATAATGCGAATGAATAAATAGAAGTTTTTGAAATAACTATTTGAAACACCACAATTCAACCATGCATATCAAATAATTAAAATGAAATTCTAAAAAAAAATAACAACTATAATTAAAAAATATAGTACAAAGAAAAATATATAGAAGGAAAAAAAATAATACTTTTTTTCGCTAGCGCAGATTGAAAGAGAAAGAGAAATAGGTTGTCATAAACTGAGAAGTTTGCCAAATCTCGGCAGAAAGTAAAAAAAAAGCGCCAAGGTAAATTTTCGAATTACTGATTAAATTTCACACCAAATTTAATAAAATTTGGTTCTTAGGTATAATTTGTGCCTAGAATGGAAAAATGGGAAAAATTAGCATGCCATTTCAGAAAAAGTTAGATTTTGTGTCAAACTACGAATGTTAGAACAATGCTATCTATATATTGTTGCGTTTTTACGGGTTCGTAGATTTGAGAGTATCCGATGAAAACACGATGCAGAACAATAAAAAGCACAATTTATTTACAGGAATTACTATTTACAGCACAGTTCCAAAATTACCTTTAAAAGCGTCGAAAATCTACAATAAATACGCTGAAACAATCAGCAACACAGCTTCAGGCTGTAACTGTACAGGTAGCTTCACGGCAACACTAAACTTCTAATAAACACCGTGGAACAATCACCAATACACTGTCAAGCTATACTGTAAAGATAGCTTCACGGCAAAGCACTATCTCGATTGCTTTCCGTTCACAAAACTCTCGCGTAGCAGCTATTCTCACAACTAATCACACTGCTCGCAACACTTCACAATTTCGCAACTTACTTCGCAACTCAGCAACTACTAACTCGTAACTAACTAACTGGCTCTCAGAAACGCAAGGGTTTATATAGCTTTTCTTTAAGTCCGACACGTTTCGAGAAATATCTCGACAGAAAGTTATTCTAGAAGCTTCCCGATTGAACCATGGGATATCGCCGATTTGGTCGCCAAATGGGCGATAAAGTCGCCAATCTGGCAACTCTACCATACACTATTTTATGGCAACCCTAGTGCTATGCCGGAAAGCTTACATACAGGCGCAACCGCCGAATTTTTCGTAACTCTTCGTGAGTATTAAGTGACAAAGTATTCTTTCTAAAGAAATGTTATTCAGAAAAATAAAATAAAATTAAAAACATTTATATGAATAAACATCTTTAAAGCACATAATGCGAATGAATAAATAGAAGTTTTTGAAATAACTATTTGAAACACCATAATTCAACCATGCATATCAAATAATTAAAATGAAATTCTAAAAAAAAATAACAACTATAATTAAAAAATATAGTACAAAGAAAAATATATAGAAGGAAAAAAAATAATACTTTTTTTCGCTAGCGCAGATTGAAAGAGAAAGAGAAATAGGTTGTCATAAACTGAGAAGTTTGCCAAATCTCGGCAGAAAGTAAAAAAAAAGCGCCAAGGTAAATTTTCGAATTACTGATTAAATTTCACACCAAATTTAATAAAATTTGGTTCTTAGGTATAATTTGTGCCTAGAATGGAAAAATGGGAAAAATTAGCATGCCATTTCAGAAAAAGTTAGATTTTGTGTCAAACTACGAATGTTAGAACAATGCTATCTATATATAAATCTATTATACAGGTTGGTCATAAACAAACTTTGCCAACATCTGCCCTTCTAGCGTTTGTTCCGATTAGCCGATCGAGATGAGATTGCAAATATAGTTATTCGGAGGTATGCGCTCGAGATTCTGTGAATGGCAACACTGGGGCGCTAATGGTTACGGTTATAGTTACAGAAACTCTAAACTATCGGATGGTAACGCCAACTGTTTCCGGTCACAAAATGTTCAGCACATCAGAAAACTCTAAGTAGCATTGAAACGTTACCAATATGTCCCAAAACGGACGTGTTAAGCACGCACAAAAAAGAATTCTGAAAACCGGCCAATGAAACACGATCTGGACGCACGCAAAAAATTTGCATATGACAGAGATAACATACCAATTACTGAGGACAACACATATCAAACAATAGAATACCTTTATTTAGATCAGACATTTTACACATGGGTGCCATCACAGGCAGGTATGCGTTGCATGCGAGAGACGGTGGACAATACAGCTGAACGCAACGTGGCATGAGGGATGTTTGCAATCTCACGCCGTATATTATCCTTTAAATCCGACAAATTCTGCGGATTGCGCAGGTAAACTCTGGGTGGGAGATATCAAAAGCAGAAATCCATAGGCGTCAGATCGAGGAATCGCGGAGGCCACGGAAAATGATAATGGCACGAGTTGATGCGATCACCAAAATGATGTTCCAGGACTCTTTTAACAGACCTCGCTATATGTGAAGGTGCACCATCTTGCATCCAAGCGATGTCATTGAGTGCATTCCGCCTACGCAATTCCAATAGTACATAATTTTGCAGCAAGTCTGTATAGCCTGTTACAGAGCATGCTACATGGCCCGTCAGTATAGCTTCCTCAAAGGAGAACGGGCTTAGAACAAGTGTGGCTGAAATGCCGCAGCACACAGTCACTTTGGCGTCAAATAATGATACTGGTGCCACAGCGTGTGGATTCGTTTTTTTCCCAGTGCACACAATTCTTGGTGTTAATATTGCCATTTAAATTGAAATGCGCCTCGTCTGTCCGTAGTATGGGAAGTGACTAGTCGTTATCGGCATCATCTCGTATTAGAAATTCAGTTGCAAAGTCCAAACGTAGTTGTGGGTCTCCCAGCTACAACATCTGGACACGCTGGTACCGGTAAAGAAACACGTGAAGAACCGAGCGCAGTAGCTTGAGGACCGTTATGTTTGAAATATCCAACATACGTGCTATGCCTCTTGCAGTTTCCCTGTGTCCTGCAGACACTGCGTGATGTACTTCCGTAGCAACGTCCTCAGAAACTGTTGGCTGTCCGGAGCGCGGTTTATCACAGGCGCAGCCTGTATCTTCGAATTTGTGCTCTAAATCACACAGAGCTTGCGGAGTACACGGGCCACATCATTGGAAATGATTTCGTCGATAAACACGCAAGGTTTACCCAGCATTCATCCGATTTTGATAATACAGTTTTATCAATTCACCACGAACTTTCCCAGAAAGCGTCATTTCGTCGCCATGTGGGAATTCCCGAATAACGACTTCGCATACCTGCCTGGCATTTTATCGGTTTCCTACGTTGAATATCTGGCGATCGACGTTCTGTAATTGGTAATTGGTATCTTGCCTCTGCCATATGCAAATTTTCTGCATGCGCCCAGATCGTGTTTCGTTGGCCTGTTTTCAGAACTCTTTTTTGTGTTTGCATAACACGTCCGTTTTTGGACATATCGGTACCATTCCAAAGCTATTTTGGGTTTTCGCATGCGCTGAACATTTTGCGACCGCAAAAAGTTGGCTTTGCCATCCGACATTTTCAAGTTTCTGTAACTATAACCGTAACCATAAACACCCTTGTGTTGCCATTCACAGAATCTCGAGGGCATACTCCGAATAACTATATTTGCAATCTCATCTTGATCAGTTAACGGGAACAGACCCTAGAAGTGCAGATGTTGGCAAAATTTTTTTATGACCACTCTGTATAACCCAAGTCACGCTTTCGAGCGATGAAAAACGCAAGTTTAATGTCGTAAATAGGACGAATAGAATGAAAGAGATAGAACTGTTTCCTTTATTTTATTTTATTTATTTATTTATTTATTTGACTGTGTCTACATTTCAAATAACCGGTGTTCTGCAGTATAATATAAAAAATATAAAAATGAAATCTCCTATTTTAAAAATGCTTAGTATATATTTGTCTTTATATTTCAAAGGAAAATAATGAACACTTCCTTTACTGTAAATTATTTAAATTATACCAGTAATTATTCCAGCATTAGTTGTTAAATTTTAAGCTATGCTCTCAGCCCTTTATTTGAAGACATGTTCATGCGGCATATCTAGATTTTCAATCAACAAATAAATTGCACTCAGGACATTTCTCTATGAAACGGTGCAACACAAAACAAAAACCTCAGAAGTTTTAAGAGTTTATTCATAAATACATTTGATGCGCAATAAAGCTCAATTTTAATGCGAGAATAGTACTAAATGTGTTTTATAAAATCGCATATTTGCATTAAAATTTAAAAAAATTTTTATTAGTTGTGGATTCATAGTTAGTCAAAAAAAAATAATATATAAGATTATTGTCGAATGAAATCCCTTTTTGATGCGTTCGCTAGTGATGCAGGTCTTATCTTTAGCTTAGTTCATCTTGACTTATCTAATGAATGATGATTAAATTCTTCTAGTTCATCACCATTCATCAGTATACTTCTGGTGCTGCCGATTATAATCAAAATGGGAAGTGCGTATCTACATGTTATAGCAGTCCCATATACAAAATTTCAACGTTCTGAGGATACTTGTTTTTGAGTTATGCGAGATACACACATACTTGTAGGTACGTATAGACGCAACGAAAAATATCTCTTCTGAATCCATTTTAAATCAGTTTTATAATTCGCTCGGGGGAATAGAGTCCTTTATTCTGTCCTTACGTACAGATGGTGCTCACAAACATCGTTAAATTGCTTTCGATAGCGGTCAAAATGGATATTTTCCTTGAAATATGGTACACGGAATTTTTTTTTTGTGATTACAATACTTTCTTTACTTGCTACAAAGAAGTAAAAACAATTATCTTCATTATTACAAATTTCTATTTGAAAAGTGGACAGTATTCACTATCTGCTGTACTAATACTTTTTAAATTTACAAACAACTCAATTTATTTCGTCTGGTGGGCAAATAGAATTTTCCGATTGCGTCATGCAATTGCTGACGAATTTTCTTTGAACTCGCCCGCTGCTTTTTTTATTGGAGAAGTTGGTACAGAGCTGGGAGATGATGGCTTTCTGTATTTTTCTACTATTATAATGTCTGGGAAAGCTGTGAGTTTTTGTGCAGTGATGTGTACGTTTTCTTCTCCGATTGATTTCAGATTCGCAGCAAACTCAAGCGAAGCCAAAAAGGAAACCACAAGTGGTCTTTTACATCGTGAGTCGAATTTATTACATCACATTGATTTGGAAGCTATGTCACGTATCGCGTTAGACAGAGACGCTTATCAGCGTGCATGTCGGGATTAACAGTTTCACTGCACAGTTTACTATTTTATTCACAATCGGCAGTTTGCTTTTGTATTTATTCAAGCGTCTTAGCGCAATATATCAATGAGACAGTTGAATGTTTTACTACTGAGTTGTAGCTTTCCTTTTTGACTCAGTGCCTGCCATCATTTTGAGTTGCTGATTATGCGGCTGGGTCAAGAATGGACATTTTACGATTTTAGTATCGGTGATATTAGCTTAATAGGACGTTTGCAATTTTTCCCAAGAATTAAGGAGATTAAGTTTAAGCAGATCAAGATTAAGAATCAATCGATAATCCTATCAATACTTGCTTAGAATAAGACTCAGAATAATTGATAAATACCTTCCTTTCTTATATAACTGCGTAAATATATATTAAATATTTCTATATGACTGCGTAAAAATGCTAACATCTAATTTTTGTTAAGCAAGTTAAATTTTGAAACGATTCCATTTTTATGACAGAAAAGCCAAAAGGTTTTTCAAATTGATTGGGAACTGTTGGTAAATTAGGGGCCTTTTTTATTCCCAGGAGATAATTATCATTATTATGAAACTATCCATCAAACAATCTGGTAGTAGTTATGCAGAAACCTAAAGCAATGTTATTAGATGACACCCTTTGGGAAAGTCATCTTTATTGGATACAGATTGAATGTGCAAAGTATACTCTTTAAATAAGAAAACTATCTGTGGTAAAAAACTTAAAGGCCTAGTAAAATTGATTCTATTACTTTGCGAGTTAAAAGAGGATTAACAGGAAATTTATTGCTATTAATACAGAAACAAAAATGGCATAAACGGTTGCTTGGCTTTTGCAGAAAAGAGAGCCGTAAGTTATGTTTAATGACAGTAAACACGATCCTTAAAGTCATTTTTGGGCTGGAACAAAAGATATTACCCAGAAAAATACCAAAGTTTCCTTTTAATAACAATTTCAAATTATGACGGACCTTACATATGCTTTTATTCAACTTCTTGATGTTGTAGTAATCCTTGTTGCAAGTTATATCCAACATTTAGCTGAATTTATCTATAGATTTGTGATTCTGGCAAGTATTTGTTCAATATTATAAAGTAATATTCTCAATGAAATTTGTTTATTATATCAGATGATGAATAGAAAAGATCAGTAGTTTTCGCGTAAGTTATGGGCTTGCATATAGCTTAGACAAAAGCGCACGTATATTGAGGGCCTGTCCTAGCGGGGGGGGGGGCAAGATGGTGCACAACACGTAGGAGGCCAAATTTAAGGGGACGAAATGATTATCAAACATATTATATTTCGTTAAAAAAAGGGCAATAATCTATGCAATTTTAATTTGTAATTGGGCAGCCGACGGTCTAGGGTCGGAATTGCGTACATTTGGGATTCTTTCATGGGTTTAGGTCTGTAAAAGATAAGATGGGACTTTGCAGGATCTTTGCTGGAACTCCAGGGTTGAAGGAATTCTTGATAGATATAAGTAGTTAGGGTTATGCATAGAATTGCCACTGGGATAAGTAGAAAATCACCCGTTAGTAAATAGACAGGAGAGATCAATGGCGTTATTTTTACGCCTGTTCCTTGACCTACTAAGTATTGTTTTGGAGGTTCGGATTTTAAAACGCTTTATATCACTTCTGTTTCAATTGTTTTATAGTCTTTAGCTTAAATCGAGGTACTGCAATCGGATCAAAGTTTTACTTTGGGATATGGATATAAAGAACACTCTAGATGGCACCAGATGCGTGACGTCTCTACCTGCTATAGACTCAAAGCGCCTCTCTTCTTCTTTCCACCATACAAGAGTTCCCTACAAAGGGCCCATCTTATGTACAGTTCATTCTCAGGATCCGTTAAGAACTCTGTGATTTGCTCCACATCTGTAATTTCCTCCACATCAAAGCGGAATAAGAGACAGAGACAACGCAAGTCATTTTATTAAGACAGCAGTCATCCTACAGGGGGCAACATTATAACCCCTGCACACTTTGAAGAAAAAAGAACAGTACGACTAGTTCATCCTGCAGAATATGGCAGAGGAGTACATGGGCATACCGACTACATCGCCGACAGAGAGAATAACGCAGAAGAAATATGCATTTATACAGATGGCACGAAGCTTGACAACCGGTGGGGTGCATCGTCATTGCCAAGAGGCTAGGGGATACCCTCGCAGCATGGAAAGAGGACTGAAAGAAAATAACTCTGTTTTCCAGGCAGGAGCAGCAGCCCTGAAACAAGCGCTGTCTTATGCAGCCGCTAACAGACAAAATTATTATCGTACTTACAACGACAGCCAATTGGCCATCTATGCAATAAGGAATCCTTATCATCCCAGCCCACTTATTGCAGAAATTCAAGCACTCCTGAGAGCCAGATCGTCGGCATCTCCACTCCACATCTCCTGGATTAAACCTCATTTTGGGCATCAGGGAAATGAGAAGGCCGGCTTGCTTGCAAAGAAGACGGCGCAGAACCTAGACGAGCAGCAAATAGAAGTCCTGCTCCCCAAACGGAGCATTAAAAGGACAACATGGAAGGATGCTTTAAACCACTGGAAAAAGGACTGGGATTTCATCTCACAGGGTAAGTACGAGTTCTTCCACAGGGTCAGTATAGACAGGTTAATATCAGACCCGCATATATCGCGCTTCGTAACTGGACACGGGCCATTTCCCAGTTACTTTTATGATTCATAGCTCAAAATTTTCTAACTGAGCCTATTTATCTTTTGACAAGTACGGATAAAAGTTAATAAAATTCCTATCTTTAATCTTTAAATAAATCTTTGAATTTAAGATTTACATGTTATTGTTATTATCCTGTCTATATCATATGGAACAATGGTTTCCAAAGTCTACTCCGAAGAGTGGTTGGGCTTCTATCTTCCACCCCAATTTTGAGGGGCAGCTTCCCGGGGGGAGGAATCGGAGTCTCCCACCCCTTTCTTCTCCCCCCAATCCCCACGAGAGGACTTTCGGCTCGCCGCATATTTAAAGTGCCGCCACGCCGCACCGACACTATACATTTACAAACATCCATGTTTTCTTTGGGATTCGAACCCGGGCCTTTCGGTACTGTAGTAGGCTCCCCTACTATAATACCGAAACTATACCGTCTGGGCGACTAAGATTTATACCACAGTGTAAATTTGCATTTATATATTTTTTTATGAGTTATTCATGTTTCTTTTCAACGGTAATGCAAACTCTGTCTTCAAATAGCTAAAATCTTAAAATCTTTTCAGCAATGTATTTGCAACAAATGCATACTCTAAACGTCTTCATGGTTCGGCAGTTTGAGACCACTGCTTTAGGTATTGCTGATCAAACATGAGTAAATCCGAAAATCACATGGGCCTAGAATTAAACAGCAAGTTCTTTCAGTTTGAAATTAATGGTGGTCTAGTGTACAGTTAAAAAGTTACTCCTGCATTGATAGACAGATTACCTTATCATAAAATCTCTGTAAAAGATTGCAACAGTGAAAAAGTGAGAGAGGCTCATGCCTATCATTCCTCGAAAAATTAAATCAAAAATTGGAAATAATAATATGAATTGAGATTGTAGAGTCATTAGGTACTTTTTGAAAGCAGGAGATATGAAAAATGAGCAATGCCTTCACTTGGACTGTAGCTCTCGAATACGCGCCGAGTGTGCTGACCATTACACCACGAAGACATGCTAAGAAGACGGGAGAAATACCTTATAAGTTTTATACAAATATATATTTTAATTTATGCAACATTTCCAAGCAACAAATGAATAATTTGAGTTTGACAAATTTTCTAGCTTCACAGTGAAATTTAGTTATGCATATGTATCTTAAATATTTCAAATCATGGGAGGATTTTATACTTCAAAAGTTATGGGTACGTGACATTTCAAAAGTCATCTCGTTATAGATATTTCTCATGCTGAAGTTTAAAGTTTGTATTTATGCAGAGAAAAACATGTTATGTTAGTATAACAGAAATTTATCTTTCAATTCAGGAGTAACTTTAACTATTTTTAATTTAAATAGAACAGGCAGTTAATTATGATACTCGTACGACATAGCAGTGACGTTTACAGAACAAACTGTTGAAGAGCAACGAAAGTGTAATTATGTAAATTAATTTCTTTTTCTGCTTGTTTAGTTTGTATTATTCTTTTATGAGGAAAAATAAATTTTGGATATATCTGAATTTCCATATTAATCTAGCACAAATGGTATTACTTTTACCAGGAAAAATTGTTTTATCCAGATCCAACTAAAAGGAAACACGCTTGATATGAACAATATTTTTGTTTTGAATTTACGATTTGCAGAAGATATAGGACCTAAAATTGGTGGATGATAATTCAGGTAGAAAAAAAAGCATCCATCAAAAAAGCAGTATGAATATTGACATATTAACTGACACATGATGATATATTTGTTTTAAATTTAAATATGAAATTAATCCGAAAGTCAAGAACCTCTTTTTTTATTTATTTACTTCCTAATAAAATGCCTTGGGCAACATCAATTAAATAATATCCAATTAATATCCAAATTTCCGGTTGCGCATTTTAATTCTGCTGCGGTTTAGCTCATTATAATTCTACTGAGTTTTAAAAAGCATTCATTTCTTTTTAAAAACTCTATTTTAAAACAGCTTCAACTAAAAATAGCAATCAAAATTAAAAAATTTCATAGCTACGTAAAGAAAAATGTTATCGTGATGGAAAGAGGATAAACTTAAGTGCTTGAAATAATTATTTAAATTACTTGTTATTAATCTGATATTTAAATCACTTGTTATTAATCTGCTGTTTATTTAAATGTACAGAAGGTACTTTTCATTTTAACACGTATTTACATGCTTGAAAAGTGGTTTGTTGAAAGACAGAAAGTGTGGCGTAATCTTTAAGAGCTTTTATTGAATTTTACCGGGCCTTAATACTAGTTATGAATTTGGCTCAAGCTTAGAAATAAACGATTTTTGAATGCAATCTTATTTTTGTATTCAGATTACAGACTAACATCTGAAGCAGTTTGAAATAAGCAGTTATTGCATTGGGTTTAATTTAAGAATTAATCCTCAGAAATTCGTGATAGGGAACATATTAACACCGTGTATTTAAATACCAAAATATCTATGGAAATAATTGAAAACATTTTAGTGATTAGATTCCTTCATTTATTAGTACCACTTTGGGGTTCTTACACCTATTAAATAAGAAAAGACTTAGTATTCAAGCGCCTACGAGATATTTTGAACAAACTGTTCCCGCCAAATGAAACAAGAACAATTTTTGTTTTACCATTATACAAAAATTCGTATAGTAAAAAAAATTATAATACACTCATGTCCATAAATTATGGATAATTCAGAATCACATGAAAATGGAAATCCAAGATAAAACTTTGACTGGTAGAATTATTGCACACATCTTCAAGAATAATATGCAAATTACAGGGAGCCATCAGATGACGCCGATAGTACGTCATAATGACGAGAGTCTAAGAGAAGTGTATATAAGGAATGGTAGCGAAGAAATAAAATTGTTCGCAAGCGTTCTGTAAGCCGCTACAGTGCCACAACCGAATGGCTATGATACAGGGGATGGCATGTGGACGATTGTTTACATGCTAGAATTATCGGCAAACTGGTATGTGAGCGTATTTAGATGCAAATATTCGAACAGCTAGGGATAATTCAAAGTGTCATCTATAGGCTTTGGAACGATTCTAAAATGATGGAAATGTCAGTAGACGTTACAGTACAGGTCATCCCCTGAGTTACAACTCCGAATGACGACGGTATTTGGCAGTAACTGCCAAAATAAGCAGATGGAGTACAGCATCAGACCTGTCTTGTCAGCTATCTTCAGCCACGGATTTTACAGTTTCAAAGCAAACCGTGTACAGATGTTTGCGAAAAACTGGTTCACATGCTCACAAGCCTGTCACAGGTGTTCCGCTCACGGAAACTCACTGTCGCCAGCGGTTAGGCAAAAAGTCGGGTTTTACTGAATAAAGGGTGGTGGGTTTTTCAGAACTCTTAATATTTAACTGTATATTACGCTAGACATTTGTAGCACAGTATTGAACACGGAAAAGCACAGCATGCATTTAAATTAATGTTCGATTTTTATGTCAACTTTTAGTGCAATAGGAGTCATAAAAATAACAAATACATTAAGATAACTGAGTAAAAACTTTACATACAAAAATGAAGAAAAATTATTCGTAGTTCTTGGTAGAAAAATATCATGTGTCGGTAGATTGTCTCTCACACTCATTCCGTCGTTATGCAGCTTCATGCCGTAGGCGACGGAGGAACAAAATGTCTATACGATATGCACCTTTCTCCTTTATGTAACGGAGTATTCCTTCAGCGGCCTTCAGTCCTTTACTACGGGTCATTACTTTAGCTTTTCCGTTGTCTTCAAACTCTTCGTTTTCTGATTCATCTTCATTTTTATCCGCGTTGTCTTTCACCAGTGCAACCATTTTTTCATGTCCTAAAAGCTCCCAGCTTTTATCTTGTCTTATCCATTCTTTAACATTACCATCAGTAACTTCTTCGCAGCCTGGAATTTTCTTATGCAAGTCAACTATTTCATAATTTTCTATCTCTGCTCTGTTTTTGTAAAATTCGTTTCCTGAATGGTCAAGCAACTTTCTCCAGGAACGAACGAAGCTTATCTACTCGATTTCCTTCCAGGCATAAGCTATCCATCCAACAACATCTAACATATATATTGTTTTCAGTTTCTCGATCATATCACACCCTTCCTCCATGGCTAGGCCAAGAGATGAAAGAAGTTTACGTCTGTATTTTTTCTTCAGTGCCTCCAAAGCGTCCTGGTCCATAGGCTGACACACTGAAGTTACGTTAGGAGGGAGAATGGCTCGTATGTCTTCGTCTCGTAACTATTCTGCATCAAGATAGGATGAGGCATTGCCTAGAATAAAAATCGCCTTCCTTGATAAATTTTTTGATTTTTAAAACCTTTTCCACCAATGGAAAGAACTGCTGATGAAACCAATCATTAAATATTACTATATTCATCCATGCGTTTGACTGATTCCAGTACCAAACAGGAAGATTATAGTTGGTTTCAGTCCCACTTGTTTACTTTTTTACATTTTTAAATGCTCGGGGACTTTTTTTCATTTGCCTATCAGCGCTCGTTTGAGTTTATAGCTGCCTGTTGCATTTCTGCGTGCAAAGATTGTGACTCGCTCCTTGCTTTTTTTTGTAGCCAGGTGCTGATTTTGCTTCCCTGGATGCCAACATTTTAGAGGATAGCATTCGAAAATTCAGACTGGTCTCATTAAAATTATAAATTTGCTCTTCATATATACCCTCATTTCCAAATAGTTTCTTTAAATTATCCTTGAATATTGCAGCATTTTCTGAATTAGTAGTTTAGGCTTTTCTCTTGTAAAATTGGTACTGAAATGGGTGTTCTTTTTTCCCTTTGATTTCGATTTGACTTTAACTCGATTTTCCACCCTATCAAAGTAATCTGTCTAACACCTAAATCCATGCTAATTTTGTTTATTTTTTTCCCTTTGACCAGTCTCTTTAAGGGATGTAGTTTTTTTATTTATTAATGTAGTTATGTAGTTGTAAGGAGAAAATAGGATAATAGAATTTTAAAAGCAATTAGGAAAGAAAAATTTTTAAATATAACAGAGTTTCGTTACCTAACTTCTGGTTTTTCTTATGTGAAATGGCAGTGCTAAAATTTATAGAACTATATCCTTTGGATGGAAAGCACAACTTAATAAATAAAACATTGCAGATTTTAATCATTTTAGTGTCGTCAATAAAAATTAATAATAATAAAAAAGTGTAGTTTAAACTGTAAATAGTATGCATAGCTTCCAATGTCCTGCAATAATCTGAGCCATTTGTAAAATTAAAATAAAAACTTAAATTCCCATGCCAGATTTAGGAACTGTATTGTTGTAATTTTTCAAATATGCCTCTAAAACAAGGTGTATAAATGTAGCTCCACTTTATAAAGCCGCGACTGATGCCACTGTAAAATACAAGGGCTGATGTCATTGTTTTACACTAATTCAGTTATTGTTTCGCTAATAATACAATTTGCTAGTTTACCTGAGATTAACTGGGGTAGTGTTTTCACAATTGATTTATTTGCAAGCAATTTAATTAACCTTCAAAACTGAGGTACGCTGTAGATATATGATGACTTCTACTCCTGTTACTATTCAAAGT
The DNA here is from genome assembly GCA_000611955.2 of Stegodyphus mimosarum. Lineage (NCBI taxonomy): Eukaryota > Metazoa > Arthropoda > Arachnida > Araneae > Eresidae > Stegodyphus > Stegodyphus mimosarum. The sequence goes on from KK122326.1 coordinate 64,811, forward strand.
GAAAATCTCAGCTTAAGATAGACAATAAACAGCTCAATGTTCTCTGAAATACCCTTATCTGAAGCTAAACGTATGGAAAGATTGCTCCCATACTTTGGAAGAATTGATAAGACACACGCTTTTTTGTTATTGTAGATGGAATACATTGTAAGCGCATAACTGGAAAATTATTCTATAAGAAAACAAAGCGAGTTTTGTTCTATTCATGTAAATCCATTCTACAGTAATGAATATATTTAGTTTTAAAAAGTAGCCTTCGATTAAATTTCAGTTTTAGATTTAATGTTGTTGATAAATATACTTTGCTGAAAATAGATGATACATAAATTTGAAAACTTCGACATTTGAAAGAAAGTTTGGAAGTTTTGAAAGGTAAGAGGTATTTTTAAAGTCTTCTTTAAAATTTCTTTTTTACAAGAAAACGTTTTTAAGGTAAGAAAGTTTAGGCTAGAAGAATAGGAAGAATTTCAGATGCATATAACGTTAAGTTGGCAGATTATTGCATGTATTCCAGTTAGCTTTGGAATCGTGATCTGACGTAGTTAGCCTTTGTTCTTGGCATTATACAACGCATTTTATGAGATACATAAAGTAGAAATCCAGTGCGCTTTGCCCCATTTCGCGTTTACCAGATACCGTTTCTCCTTTTCTACTGTATATTTTCGCTTATCGAAATAAATGCGGGAAAGATTTCTCTTTTACTGATGTTCAATTTCAGTAAAAATTTGGAAAGTCTGCAACAGTAAACTAGCAATCAACACTTCTGAAGATATTAATGATGTGTAAAAAGATACTTTGGTTAAGGTGGTAGGTAAATTCATGGAGATGGTGCTGAAGAAGTTCTTACACTCCTTGACGAGTAAAAAGAAATATGACGTAATTGATACGAATCGAAACTTAACACAACACTCAGAATTTAAGAAGAAATCATCTAGGTACTAACAGTGAAGCGTTAGCTCTAGCAAAAGATTTTCCTCTGCGGCTTATCAGGGCTGCAATCACTGAAGGCAAATATGACTTTAGTTTCCAGACTCCTTAAAATTGGTGGAAAGAGGCTTACCAAGATGATGAAAATAAAAGTGATTCTTTTCCAGCACATCAATGAAAAAAAGGCAAAATAGTTAAAGCGCCACTAATGAGAATAGAGAGAATACTAGAAACTATATTAGAGTATCGAAGGAAATTTTAATGGAAATCTGTAGGTATGAAAACAAAGAGAGAGGAGTGTAGTACTTCTGTTTACGAATCCCTGCTGATATAAATTCTAGCTGCCATGTAAAATGTGACAGGGGAAATGTGCTTCCCGAATCCGAGGTTTAGTCTGTAATCTGAGAACAAACATAAAGTTCTGTGCACGTGACTATTTTTGTCCCTCCTTATTTAGTTATATCGTTCCAAAAAACCTGCAGGTGTTCTTTTCCGTGGGCCTCTGACATTCGGTAGGGGGCTTTTCTTTCCTTAGAAATCTCAGCTTCTATCGAAGGGTTTGTTTTCCAGGCAAATAGGGGCATGCTTTCAGAAGCTACAGATTTTTAAGTCTTACTTATCTACATATATATATAAAGAAGAAAGTCTATTTGTGTGTTTGTTCGCTAAAAACTCAGTCACTACTATAGCTATCGTCATCAAACTTTCTATAATTCTTTTCTGGGTCCTAGAAAAGGTCGACGTCCACGTTTTCCAAAAAAGAATATCTGAAATCAGAGATATTAATTAAAACGCTTAAAATGCTAATTTTCGATCTCATTTTCCGAGTGGCAACGGTACTGATATCAGCAACAATGGCAATAATGATATATCAGCAACAATGGCTGTGTGCCATTGTTGCTGATATAATGAGAGAGAATTAGTTTATTTTTGTATGGAAAACTTTTATGTGGGTTTATATCACATTAGACTGAAACATTTATGACTATTAATCGTATTTTTTGCTCAAAATAATGATGTATTTGTTTTTATTTTTGCTGTCGCAAATGGCAATTCCATATGTCATATGGGTATACATACCATATGATTCTATGATTGTCAGTTGTGGTACATTTATTGAATATTACTTTGTTTCTTTGGCACTTTTATGCATGACAGTGGTGCATCATATTCCTTATAACGTGTAATATGCTCTTATACGAATTTTCAAACGATGTCATGAGTAAAATTCCGCAAAAAGAGAAGATGTATTCATACGACGAATCCCCATGGTTCATTATGATCTGCCGTTTGAATTCAAGTGTCTTCAGTTTCCAGTGCGTCTTGCTTTTGCAATGTCTATCAATAAAGCTCAAGGTCAATCGGTCAATCGCTTGAAGTTGCTGGTATTCATCTGAGAACTCCTTGCTTTTCACATGGCCAGTTGTACGTAGCATGTTCAAGAGTAGGAACTGGAAAGAATTTGCACATTTTCGCTCCTGGTGGTAAAACTCCAAATATTGTATATCGCACAGCTTTACAATAAAAATTGATTTAATTGAATTGTCTTCTTTTAATAAAAATACCTCATATTAGAAGAAAACACCCTCACCCGATTTTGTTACATCAACGATCAATAATTATAGAAAGGATTACAGCGGTATATCTGTTGTTATATACATTACCCTCAATCTAACTGAACAGGCATCGTGTACTTCTTCTAGTTATTAAAATAATTTTTAGGACAAAAATAATTTTATGGTTAAATTTTGGTTCAGTTACATAAAAGAAGTGCCGGAGCATTCTTATTTAGGACCCCGATGCGCTCCGGCCAGAATTATGATTTATATCAAAAACAGAGAAGCGTTGTAGCGAGCTCCGGTGGGTTTTGACGCAATTTATGCTTTAAACTTACATTAGTTTTAAGTAGGTACAAGGAAAAGTGCTACATAAAACTGCGTGAGGTTAAATAATTAAATTTTTTCCCGTATTTCAAATTATGTGTACCTACGAAAGCAAACGATGAACTTCGATTGACTTCAGATCTTCAGTTGATCTGCTGCCCGATAAATGTTTTTATTTATGTGTTTCGCCAGCTCCACCTTCACCGTCTGTGACGCTTAATTCCGCGTAATAAATACGCTTAATTCCGCTTTACATACACAATTTTTCACACGTTTTGATTTAATATCGTTTAGTGAAAAACGGATTAGAATTTAATACAGATTGTTAACATTGTTTAAGGAAAGCATAATCTCGTTGTCGTTTCACACGATTTATTTTAATTTGGTAGATTTCACAAGGCATTTAAAAAAATTGCTTTTAAATTTAATTCTGAAAAATTATTTTCAGTCAGGATAAAATGTTTAGAATTTGCCTTTATTTATAAAAATGACACTAACGGCTGCATTTTCTAAAATAGTTTTTAAAGTATACATAATTTTCGAATTTAGACCCCCAAAGTGTAAGCTATTCTAACACAAGCACACTGCGTATTTCCGAAGACTTCATTTCTGGGCTTAAACGCAGTTTTAAAGAAGTAAAAAAAAATTTGTAGAAACATTGGGTATTTTTTGAAAGCAAGAGAGATGAAAAATAAGCAATGCCCTCGCCGGGACTCGAACCACGGACCTCTGGAATACGCACCTAGCGGGCTGACCACTGCACCACGAAGGCATGCGAAGAGGGTGGGATAAATACCTTATATACTCCCCTTTTTAAAGGCCCACTGGGGTTCAGGGGACCCAATCGCCAAATCCCGGTGATGGAGAATCATCATCCACCATCTTTTAGTTCGGGCGCCAGTGTAGAGACATTAGGTTATTTTAGAAGCAGTAGAGATGAAAAATGAGCAAGGCCTCCACGGACATCTGAAATACGCACCTAGCGTGCTGATCACTACGCCAATGCGAAGAAGGTGGGAGAAATACCTTGTAAATTAACCAAATGTATCAATAATTCCATGTTGATCTGACTCCAAATAACGACACTTGGGTAAGGTATTAAATTATTTCACTCAGAATGAGCAGTTCTCCTTGCACCGAAGTATCGCCCACTTGGCGATGGAAATAAAGGCAACAGGATAAAACAGCATTTACAGTCACTTGGGCACCGGCATCATGGAAGTGTTTTTTAAAGCCTACAATGATGTTTACTGCTCAAGCTCCCGTTGCGCCAAGACGGCAATGATATCAGCATAATTTCTGGGACACCAAACCACGAATTATGGGATTTTGATTTTAATTTTTGTTCCAGGTCAGCCCTTGGGACAACTGGCGGATAAAATGAAAACCAAAAGAAAGAAAAAATTCTTTTAAAATTTGTTGTAAGAAATAGATAACTCTCGGTAGCAATGATAAACTCCAATAACGACTTTACTCGTTGCCGTAGCTCAGTAGATTCTGATCCCGTTTACATTATTTTTAATTTTTTGATATTTTAATTAACATTAGTCACATACGTTTTTCATGATGTAAACATCACTAACTATATAATTCGAAGTAGTGTTTGTGAACTTTTATTATGAGATAAGTAAAGATGAACGGCAAACCCTGAAAATTGTTGGTATCATATACACACATATAGACACAAAAAAAGTCTTTAAAGCTCTTATAAAACAGGTTTTATATTTTAAAAGTCTAATAGCAGAATTTTCTATCATCTAATCTAATAAACATAATGTTATTAATTTCCTATACACTACAATATAACTAAGTTATCTCGTATAAATCTAAAAAATACAAGCCATTTTAAAAAAGGCTTAATATATTTCTTTCTCCACTGTATACACCATGAAAAAGAATGTGTATTTAAGTCCCCTTCTTTAAATTGGATTTTATGATTCTTTTAAATAAACGCCTTTGATTTGATAAGTTTTTATACTTTAATGGAATAAATACACCATTTTTATGATGAAGTAATTATTGGAGAGATGAAAAACATTGCATTTGGGTAACAAAGAGGTATGAAAATTTATGTATTCTTGCAAAAGGTAGAAGAAATAAGATGAATTTTTTTTATCTTTCCTTGCAAACATCTGTATCAGAGAAAAATAAATTTATATTAACGTCGAATTTAAAAACAGACAAAAAGGTGTTTGTTTTCTGGGTAATAAATTTATGAAAACTAGAAAAGTCATTTGGAACGAAGTAGTATACAGTTGTCACAAAGTCATAACGGATGAAAGGAAGTTGGATAAGCATAGACAAATCATGTTTTTGCCCAACTTCTGCATTCTTGAATTTGGAGATACTATTTTCTTTGCGAAAGAAAATTTATATGTATATACAGACAGCTTTATAAAGTAGAAAATGTGTTTCAGTACATTAAAGCTCAATTTAGATCTAAGAGGATTCCATAATTTTTGCAACTACTCTTCATTTCCTCATATAAACACAGCATTTCTTACACGTTTCTTTTCTCGTGTTTTGGTCGCCACCCTACATATAGAGAAAAAAAGGTTTTAAAAAATCAATAAATATATATGCATTAAAAAACACTGCGTATTTTGTTTTTCAATTCTCGTGACTGAGTAAAATTAGTCTGGCTGCCGTATACAATCATCTTTTCTATTTACGCAAGACTTGCATTCATGTAAGACGCCAGAATCTCTAATAAAAATATCTACACTATCTCCTTGAAAATTAAATTAATCTTTGAAAGATTATAGCACCGAGAATAAATCTCATAATTCCAAACTTGAATATAACCAAATACCATTCAAAATTAGGTTTTATTGATTAATGAGTCATAATAAGAATTAATACGTATTAAGAAACTTACTTATTCTTAGAGTTTATTGCATTATTTTTATAAAAAAAACTTACTTAAAGATTATGATTTTTGTAACAAGCAGAGCGTAAAACTTGTACAATATTAAAATAATAATAACGTATTTTCCCACATTTTCATGACTTCCTTTTTTCTTTCCTCCCCCCCCTTAAATCATTGCAAATTGAAGGATATCTACGTTGCTCAAGAAAGATGAAAGTTTCGTAAGCTACAGAGGGTGTTTATGCACTAGAACGATTTCTAGGCCGTTTAATTAATGTTTAAAATGTAAAAAGCTCTTTTTAAACGTTTGATCTGATAGCCTTTATCCTGGACTTTAAGTCTGCATCGTCATTTTCATGACAAAAACACTTTTCATAGAATTTCCTGGGATATTAATTCTCATTAATCTTCTACTTTCCGAACGTCGGACCTCCCGAGCACGCGTCAAGTGTGCTCTCTGTTACAACACGAAGCCAAGCGGAAAGGAACGACAAAAATACCTTATAAATCTAGTCCTGATGTGTTAAATAATCATTTTTAAACTTCAAAGAATAGAGATAAATTAGATAAAGATATAGAAGTGTGTCAGAAATATTCGAAAGTAACTGAAGAATAGCTGCAAGATGGAATTATGTAAGTGTATCAAAGTAAAGATCTCGAATCGGGTTATGTATACGTCCCATAAAGCAGTGATAAGATCGAATAAACAAACGTTTCGCGTTAGAATTGTCTTCGATGCATCATGTAAAGGAGAAAATTCTAAATCCTTAAATGATTTGTTAGGAGCTGGATCTAATTTAAATTATAACATATTAGATATCAATCTTAAATTTCAAGAAGCTAATATTATCTTTTCCGCTAATCTAGAAAAATCATTTCTCATGATAAATATTGGCGAAGTAGATCGTAAATATTTAAAATTCTTTTGTTTCCCAAATGATAGTTGTGAATCTTTCAAAATTATAAATATGACACGTTTACTGTTTGAATTACTTCTAGTTCAGTTATAGCAGCTACAGTAAAGTAATACTATATTAAAAGTACTACATATAGTACTATATATATAAAGCTAGTGTAAAGTACTAAAGTATATAGTAGTAAAGTAGTAAAGTAGTAGAGTAGTATAGCAGTAAAGTGTATAAAGTAGTAAAGTGTATAAAGTAGTAAAGTAGTATAGTAGTATAGCAGTAAAGTGTATAAAGTAGTAAAGTATATACTACTATGCATATAAAGCAAGTTATAGCAGCTACAGTAAAGTACTATATAAAAAATTGCATTGCTAATAGGCCTGAAAGTTGTGAAAGAATGCATTTGTCGATGATTTACAATATGCGTACTAACTGTCATCTAACATGTCTGAACAGTTAATGTTTTAAATCCCGCAAGTATGAATCTGGATAAATTTAATTCAAATTTCAAGGAGTTTAAAAATATGTGATTGAAAAACTGTCTATCAATGAATGAATCCTTTACAGAAGGTAACCGTTTTTGCCTTTAGTGGGGATACAGAAAATGACGCTATTAAATTAGATTTAAAGTCTTAGAATCAGTTTCAAAGAACTCTATGTTTCTGTTTAGAATGTTCCAATGAACTATATTAAAAGAACAATGTTAAAAGTTACATCTAAAATCGATGATTCAGTTTCATTTATATTCCCATTCGTGATTAGAATTAAAATCCTGCTGTAACAGATATGAATAAAATATCTTGATTGAGATGAACAGTTCCCAGTTGATACTGAGACTGAATTTAAGAAGTAAATAGAAGAAATAATTTATTTCTAAGTGTAATTAGCCACTGCTTTTAAACTTATAACCTAGGTTGGTTAAATGACTGTTAAGTTTCTAACAGTTGTTTTAAGTTTAAACATGCTTTACTGTCTATTATCGTTTCCCATATACTATACCCTACCAGAATGAGTTTTTAGTACCGCGTTTTATGCAAATGCGTTAGAAGGAGTATTTAAGGGATGTTCAACTTATTATTTGACAGAGAGAGTGCTTAGTAGCGAGTGTTTGCCTTCTGGTTACTTCGTCCTTGAATTTATTATATGCGGCTGTATTGTACGTGCCTGTTGATAATCGCCGGCTAGGTTAATTTAAGGGCCAACTACGTTAGGTTTTTGCGTTTAGCTTCGGCTAAAGTCTGTTCAGTTTAGAATTAGATTAGTTTCTTATTTTCTTATCCTGATTTAAAAGCCCGAGTGGAGGCTTTCCTGTAAGCCCGAGAAGGGGCCACCTGGTATTATTTCTTTGAGTGAATAAAAGGGTAATTTAACCCTTCTCAAGATTCTGCCATATATACGCACTTGAACTCAGCGATAATTCGCTATTTAGTTCACTAGTTACTCGACGTTTTAATGTACACAAAGTACTGACAAACATTAGAGACTCATGCAATAAGCCTTTGTGAGGCCATGTAATTTCGAAGTAGTTTGCAATTAACGGATATTGTTCGGAGAACAGCTTTGACGCCAAAAAGGGAGAAACAGCTTATTGTGGTATGACAGGTAATGGATGTCATTCGATGACGTACTTCCTCTAGGCAGACAGCCGTAATACTTTTCCCTTGCTAAGGGATTATCTGTAGTATTACTTATTATCTGTAGCACTTAGTATTTATTACTGTAGTATAGTAATTAAAGGGAGAAACAGCTTATTGTGGTATGGCAGGCAATGGCTGTCATTCGATGACGTACTTCCTCTAGGTAGACAGCCGTAATACTTTTCCCTTGCTAAGGGATTATCTGTAGTATTACTTATTATCTGTAGCACTTAGTATTTATTACTGTAGTATAGTAATTAAAGGGAGAAACAGCTTATTGTGGTATGGCAGGCAATGGCTGTCATTCGATGACGTACTTCCTGTAGGCAGACAGCCGTAATACTTTTCCCTTGCTAAGGGATTATCTGTAGTATTACTTATTATCTGTAGCACTTAGTATTTATTACTGTAGTATAGTAATTAAAGGGAGAAACAGCTTATTGTGGTATGGCGGGCAACGGCTGTCATTCGATGACGTACTTCCTCTAGGTAGACAGCCGTAATACTTTTCCCTTGCTAAGGGATTATCTGTAGTATTACTTATTATCTGTAGTATGTACTATTAGTATTTATTATTGTAGTATTTATTCTGTAGTATTTGATTATCTGTAGTATTTACTTCCGTTGGCATGATGAAATGTCGCCCATACCCTTAAAGAAGCCAAGTTGGCACAACCAAGGCTGTTCTCCGAACAATATCCCAATTAACTTCCGAAACAGTCATTTGCGACTCTAAGGAACTGCTGCCTCTAGATCAGTGGGGGGAGGGAGGGTTTGCTTAGGATAAATACCTCTTTACTTCTGTTAGCTACCAGGTGTCGTAGTCTTCAGTCACTTGTCTCTTTTCTTCTCTCAGCAGGTGTAGTGTCTTCCTGTTGTTCAGTATGCAAAATAGAATTTCGATATCAATGTAATCATGTTTCCGTCACGCATAAGAAATTCATGTAGGTTTCCTACATGTTTTGTTCAGTATTCATCAGTACTTTTTTTTTTTTTCATTCTGAGCAAAATATTGAGTTGCATGGTTATCTCGGATAATGCAGGAGACTACTGTAAGTAAACATATTTTCCTCGAATATGTAACAGCTCTCTAACCTCGTTCGTTTGGAAGAAATTCCAAAGAATGAAAATTTTATAGCTAAACTAGAAGTATCACCATCAAAGAAAATTGCAGCAACATAACTAACTAAATGGCTGGAGTTATGTCAATGGTTTAAACCGTTGACATTAAGACAGAGTAATGCAAACAATAATAAAAAAGTTAAAAAAAAGATTTGAAAGCTTTCAGATTTTATATTACTCCCAAAAGAGCTTTTTTTCCCGCCTTTTTCCATTTCAACATACATACACGTTTCGAGAACATTTGGGCTAATGCTTTCTTGGGCTAAAAATATTTAAAAACAGCATATCTTTAGAACTTCCGATAGATATTCTTTCAGCCTGGAGATAAAAATATTTTATTACGTACAATATGTAGCCACTGTTCGCTTTAAAATCGTCGAGTTTCTTAATCAAAAATTCGTTTTAAAAAATACGAAATGAATAATTAAACAAATTCGAAATTCAAGATTCGGGCTTCCAGATGCCTATATTCGAGTGGAGGACTACGTTATGCAAAGTTTGAAGGCTTTAAATATAGTTGTTTTATCACAGTGCGAAAAACATACATACATTCATGCAGATTCTTCATTATTTAATTTCTTTAAATGTAATACAAGGCAATAATATTTTGTGGCAACAATATGAAAAGTGATACAACTTTTTACAATGATTCGACGCCAAATGCAGTTTCGAGACTGCTCTTCAGGGCTGCGAACCCATCAGCGTTTTTTTTTTTTTTTTCATTTCTTTTACAGTTTGTACCTCCTCAAACAAAGTATAAATAATGCATTAAGTAAAGTCAGAAAATTTTAGGAAAACATTTACAAGTAAGTAGATTCTCAGTTAGCAAAACAATCCAGAAAATGGAGGGAATTCTTCTAAGAAATTGAACTATGCAATATTTTAGTCATAATTGTCTTTTTCAGATGGTTCTTCATCCAAAAGCCATACCTCATAAGAATTGATGAACGTGGTAAGAAGCCTCATTTTTTTAGCACTGTCTGAAGCTAAGTAGTATAGAGAGTAGAATCACAATCTGAATCACAGGATTTGAAGTCTGCGTGAAATTTCAATATGACGTCTCATTTCTCCATTTCTGGTTAAAGTTGACATAAGAGAGACGCATAAATATCATAAAGTCAATTCTTGTGTTTTCTCCAAATTAGGAAAAGCGCATTTTCGTAAAAAAGTCAGCAAAGTGACTTTTGGCGGTGATAGTTCAAAAGCAGAACTATGTATTGAAGTTTCTGGATTACAACGCCATCTGGGAAACATAATTAACAATAAAAAATTTTGCATTGTAAATTTTCTTAAAAATAACTTCATAATTCCATGCATTCTTGGCCCAGCTTATTTATCGTAAGTTGCAAATCTCCTGGAAAGCAAAATTTTTAAAGCTTTATTGCTTAGATAAAAGCTACGTAAAGCTTTATCTTTCTATCTATGTGTGTACAGAAATTTGCATTTAAATCTGCAAAAATTGATGAAATAAGTTGCATTTTTGATGCGTAGACTCTTAAAAATTGAAAGATATAGAAAAATATAAAACACCAAATACAATTAAAACAATTTTTACAATTAAAATTAGATTTCCTGCGCAAAAACAAGTAATTCGGCCAACAGGCAAAAAGGCAGTTTTGTCGGTGCAGAAAACTAAAAGTTTTTTATGGTCTTTTTCTTTCTTCCACTCGGCAAAAAGGCACTGAAGGTGCAGAAAGAATTAATTCACTATTTTGCTATGTAAACAAATATGGCTGTTTGTTAAAAAAATTAGACTTAACCGAAATTAAACAACTTTTAAATTTAAACAAAATTAGGCTTAGCCGCGCTTAAATAGCTTTTAATTTGTTGATAATTCTACAACTATTGCATGCAGATTAACCAAAGGCATAAAACCCTTAACCGGAATATAAGAGCAATAGAATTGAATCTTTTTTAAAGCAAAAAAGGCACAATTTACCAACATATAAGAATAAAAAAACTGAGCTCACTGAGCCCAGTAATAGAGTGGATATATATAAATATATATAGAGAGAGAGCGTGGGTATATGTACATATAGACTTTTGGTGCGGTAGATTGCAAGCAAAATGCTGGGTGCACGACTACATGTTATAGCAGTCCTGTATACAAAATTTCAACGTTCTGAAGATGCTCGTTTTTGAGTTATGCGAGATACATACATACGTACGTACAGACGCCACGAAAAATTCTCTTCTGAATCCATTTAAAATCAGTTTTATGATTCGTTTGGGGAATAGATTCCTTTTATTCTGTTCTTACGTACAGATGTTACGCAAAAACATCGTTAAATTGAATTCGATAGAGGCCAAATTCGTTGAATTCGTTGAAATATATTCGTTGAAATATGGTACCCGGAATTTTTCATGATTACAATACTTCCTTTATTTCGCACAAGGAAGGAAAAAACACACGCCGAATTCTAAATTAAAGGTAAAAAGCCGAACTTAAATTGATGTTGCTTTCACCAGCGCCTTAATAAGTCTTTCGGAATATATTTTGCACATTTTATTTCTTATTTCATCCAGTGAAAAATGAGCAGAATGTTGTTAAAGGAACCAATTAAATTTCTAATTTAGCAATCGAGCTATTTAGGGTAAATAATTATTATTCTTTTAAATTGTATGTTAAGATAATAATTTATGTCTTTTAATAGATCAAGCAGAGTATGATTGCTCAGTAGCAACGCATATTTAAAGAAATACTCTGCCTCCGAAAACAGCGGTTTCAAGGACATTTCAAAAGTGACTGTGTATAAAAAGCATTTGATTAAATTCACTTCCGTAATTGCTCATTAGATATTCAGCTGTTAACCTATTTAATAAAACCTCTCAAAATGAAAGTGCATTAAATGCTACGCAATTACTAATGCGAGGTTACGCAAACTTTGGTAAGCAAATTAGCACTAATCATAGCTGTGTTTCGGTATTTCTTACCAGATGAATAAAGACAAATAAATGAGCACTTTTACATATGATACAATTAAATGCATTCGAGCATTTTTTATTTATGAAATTCTTACTTTGAATAACTATTCGCTAGCTTTTATAATCCGTTTTAACTTAAGAACTGCAAAAATTAATTACTGAGCTATCAGTAATAATATTTTCTATGAAAGATTATTATATTAAGCAAATTTATATAAAAACATAGCATTTTAATTTTCAAGCAACAACGAACCTTTTGTCCCAGTACAGTTTCCTATAAATTTAATAAAATATTTCATACGTCAATAACGAATTTTCATAAGCATAAAAGTCGGATATAACAAATTTTTTAGATATCTTGGACTGAAAGTTAGGAGTATTTTGAAATTTTCCAACATTTTCTCAGAATTTCTGCAATTTTCAATTGAAAAATGACTAAACCTTAAATTTATATTCTTTAGGATATTAGAATAAAGATTGAAGCTAAAATTGTCTTTTTAATTTAATGGAACAGCTAGGCAAGTTATTCATTTATAAAACCATATTACGTTCCATGCTCAGTTATGCCTGCACTATTTAGACATGCTCTTGCAAAACCAACCGGAAGCAACTTCGGCGCAGGCAAAACGGTGTTTGCACATTTGAGTTCCCGCGCGGACAGCGCTACCCCAGTAGAACATGTTATCATAAATTAAGGAAAAATCACAAAAATAGCGATAACTCCCTCAAAAATAAGCCAAACCGTCTAAAATTTGAATATGTTGCCAAGTAAGAGTAGCTCAGTAAAACTGCAATATGCAAATTAGTGGCGCTGCACTCGGAATACGTCATATGCGAGGAGCATAAAAGTCCATGTTTGAGAGCAGGCCCACATATTTTACTGTGGTGACATCAGAAATCTGAGATAGCCAATTCGTAACAATGACCTCCAGGCATCATTTGCCTGCAGAATTACAATAGAGAGCCATTGGGAGGCTAGAGGCAGGACAAAGTCAAACAGAAGTGGCCCGATGCCTAAATGTGAGTCCTTCTGTGCTTCAATGACTTTGGAGGCAATTTCAAACTACAGATTCGGCATCTAGGAGGTTCAGCCAAGGACAGCCAACTGCTACGATGAGCGCCAATGACCGATATTGGACATTATATGCACGCAGGAATAGAACCGCTACTCCGACTCTTCTTAGATCTTACCTTGCTGCAGCCACTGGAAGGTTGGTGTCAACGTCAGCTGTGCGTAGAAAGCTTCACGAAGGTGGTCTGTATGCGGGGCGACCAGCCATTTGCGTGCCGCTCACGTCACGCTATAGGAAGGACCGTTTGCAGTGGGCACGACAACATGTCCATTGGAAACCTGATCAATGGAGGGCTGTTCTCTTTACGCATGAGTCCAGGTTTAGTCTAGAAAACGATAGTAGGCGTTATTTGATATGGAGAGAACCTGGAACCTGTTATCATCCGTCAAACATCCGCGAAAGAGATGCATACGGAAGAGGCAGTGTCTGTGTTTGAGATGGCATCTCTTTGGGTGGACGCACAGACCTCCATGTCTTTCCAAGGGAAACCGTGAATGCTCAAGTTTATAGAGATGACATCCTTGATGCTTATGTGTGCCCATATGCCATGGCAATGGGTGATGCTTTCCTCTTACAAGACGACAACGCAAGACTACACAGGGCTCGCATCGTAGATGATTAACTTCGACAGGAAACAATTATGCGCATGGAGTGGCCAGCTCGATTTCCGGACTTGAATCCTATCGAGCACGTTTGGGATGCTTTAGGGAGGCGTCTAGCTGCTCTCAATCCCCCCCTCAGACCCTTGCTGCGCTTGCAACTGCTTTGCAAGAGCAATGACTCTGGCTTCCTATGGAACTGATAGACCGCATAACTGAAAGCATCACACATCGCTATATGTTCTGTATTGCTTCTAATGGCGATCATATTCCATATTGAAGGTACTTTTCCTATAGCAAACTGACACCTTCGATTCGTTCATTTTATACATGTGCTAATTTCTACACTACCATAATTTTTTGGTAATTTCTTTTTAATGTTATTTGATACCTTACTATGTGTGGTATATTGCGGGTAAGTTTCATAAAATTCTAAATGTAACTTTTTCAGTAATTGTGATTTTTGCGATTTTCCCTTAATTTAGGATAACCAGTGTAGTTCATAAGGTAAAATTCAACGGCATAAGTCGTGACTAAGTAATTATTGACAAAAGCTCATATCAGGTGCAGTAACGTCGAAATGATAAAAAAGCCAATCGAGGCCGAGCTAGGCCAAACTACCAGTAGCCTGGAAGGTGAAGATGAGCTATGAGCAAGGGCAATAGCGCTCGGTGGAAAAAAAAATTCCCAAAATTACAAAAACAGTTGCAATTTGTACAATTACAACAAATACAAATAAATAGCATATTTAAAGTCCATTCACAGAAATATCTGGTAACACAGGAAGCTTTAAATAGTTACATATAGACAACCAGTACACAAGAGTTACACATTTACATTTTTTTTAAAATTTTTTAATTTAATTTTTAGAATTTTAATATTTTCATAATTTTAAACACTAGCATACACGTATACAAACACAATAAAAATATAAGTGCATATAAATACAAGTACATACAAGGTAGGAGTCAGAAAATTAGGGAAGGTGCCTAGGACCGCTAATGGCCTTTTACGGTTTACATGGCTATTATAATCATAATTAAGAATTGGTATTGTGGGGTTTTGGACCCTAGGAATATTTACAAAAAATGTTTCAGCTAATTTTGCTACATAAGCATGGATTTCAGGTATTTTACATTCGTGGTGAATTGCCGAGTTTCTAATAAACCAGAGACAACCCACCGCTTGACGGAGTACAACATTTTGCAAAACAGGCATTTTATTTATAGAGGTATCGCAAGCATAGTCCCAGACAGAACAGGCATAACTGAGCATGGAACGCAATATGGTTTTGTAAATTAGTAATTTATTATCTATAGATAAAACGCTGTCTCGAGCAAGTAACGGGGCAAGTGTGCGTTTACGTACTCGGAAGTAACTTGAGACTATGCAGAATTCCATCCTAAGACAAATTTCCTGCTTCCAATGGTTTGTCAGGAATAATGTTAATCCATGAAGAACTGGGCATATCACAATTTCGTGCCTACTTCCGTCTTCCATTTGAATCTTAGAAGCTTAAGCAATAGCATCATTCCTATCTATATCACAATTCTAGTAAATATGTGAAGCGGCTAATGGCTACCTTAAGATACAATTTGTAAATAGTTCATGATGATTCTGTACCTTGTTTCTTGCACTGTACGAATTTCGTAACGTTTCTTATTGCTTCTGTATTATTTTATTGCGAATGTTGCCTAAAATTTGTTCCAGTTGCTTGTGTAACATCGATGTATTTTGATAAGAACGTTTAACAACAACCTCATGTCATCAACTTGTGTATTTCCATGTTCAAGTTTTAGAGTGACAGCAGAAGTAAGTGCAGAAACCACGCAGGGATAAAAACGCAGGGATTGTAAAAGTCTACGATTTGAAAGCGGACAGTACCAACACTTTTCGAAATAAAGCATTTTCCTCTCTAACGCGCGAGACTGTTGCTACTCGGAAAAATGAGTGTGAAAATTACCGCTTTCAGAGTTTTTAATTAATATCTCGGCTGATTAAGAGTCGTAAGAAGATGGGAACTTCGAAATGGCTTACCGCGAATTTCTGGAATCGGGAATAATGTATTTAATGTTTGGCAATGTTATTTTTATTTCGTCGTAAAACTGAGGAATTTTTTATAAACAAACTCTAGGATTTGAAAGCGAGCAGTGGCAACAAATTTCGAAATAAAGCAGATTTTCATCTTCAGCTTGCGAGACTGTTGCCACTCCGAAAATGAGGGCGACAATTATTGTTTTCCAGAGTTTTTATTTTTTTTTTTTTTAAAGTGGACGTCGATCTTTTCCAGGACGCAGAAACGAAATGTAGAAAGTTTGGTGACGACAGCTATAGTAGTGACTGAGTTATTAGTGAAAAGACACACATAGACTTTCTTCTTTATATATATATATATATATATATATATATATACTACACTTAATATTTTTAATTATTTATTGCTTCATTAGTTATGTCAAATTAGGGATAAGTAATGAATTCTCTAAGTAAGTTTTAGATCAAAGCACCGCCCTTTCTTGTGTGTGGCATCTTGTAATTATTTCTCCCTACCAACCTGCATAGTACATTCCATAACCTGCTACAAAGTCAAAAAAGCATTGTCTAATGTTTCTGTCTTTTATGCATTGAATGAAATATAAACAGCTTGAGTAAGTTGGTTTATGTTGGTAGACAAAACTTGCTGTTGTAATGCTTGTACAGCATTTAAGAATCCTAAATCAAATATGTTAAAGTCAGGACTGTTGGGAGGTTGACGATGGCTTTGAAACTGTTTTGTAGACATATCATGTTTTTTTTTTTACCAATAGCAGGTATAATACTATACTTAGGTCTTTCATTTTTACTTCCTTGTACGAAGTAAAGGAAGTATTGTAATCGCAGAAGATTTTGGGTATGATATTTCAACGAAAATATCCATTTTGACCACTGTCGAATCCATTTGAATGGCGTTTTTCTGTGACATCTGGACGTACGGACATAATAAAGGACTCATTTTCCTCAAAGTGCACTTAAAATGGGTTCAGAAGAGATGAAGAGATAATTTCATAACGTCTGATGCGAGATACATACATACATACGTACTACGTACATACATACGTATATACGTTTCTGGCATAACTCAAAAACGAGTAGATCCAGAAAGCTGAAATTTTGTATATGGGACTGCTATAACATGTAGTTGTGCAGCTATCCTTTTTTCTGCAACCGACCGCACCAGACATATATATACGTATACCCACTCTGTTACCCGGCCTCGGCGAGCTTAGTTTTTTTAATTCTTATATGTTGGTAAATTGTGCATTTTTTGCTTTAAAATATTATGAATTATGATTTTCTGAAGTTCCGGTTAAAGATTTTATGCCTTTTAATAATTAAAATGTAACCAATAGTTGTAGAATTATCCAAAATTTTTAACTTGTTTAAGTGGTACTAATCCTAACGAAGCCGCCATTTGTTTATATGAAACTCTTAGCAGAATAAAGAATTAAGCCAGTTTGTGCACCAACTTCAGAGTTTTTCTGCCGAGTGGGACCGAAATTCTATGTACCGAAAAATCTGTATTCCTGCCATTTCGCTGAATTGCTTGTTTTTGCTTAGAAACTCTAATTTTAATTCTAAGAATGTTTTTTACTGTTTTTAACTGCATTTGGTGCTTTATGTTTTTCTGTACTTTATGTATCTGTATTTATATTTCTGTATTTTATGTATGTTCTCTATTTTCTGTATTTTATTATCTGTATTCAGTATTTTCTGTGTTTCTGTTTTTCTGTGTGGTTAATAATTTTTAAAGAAGATGTTTTGAGTTCTTATGTATTTTTGTCTTCCCGCGAAGTGAGAATTGAACTAATTGAATGAGAAATACTATATCTGTAATGAAACTCGAGGAAATAAGTTTAGATGAAATGCAGCAAAAAAATGTCTGTAATTTAATAGTTGTACGAGAGAATCATGTGGTGTCCACGCCGCATTTTTGTATAGGTATAATAAGAAAATTGTAGTAAGTGTTTATTTTGTTTATATCTGCGTTTCCATTTATTATAATTAATAGGCGCAATTTATACTTGGGTCCTAAAAACGCTTACAGCTTACAATTATGAGGACTGAGTATTCTGTGTGTATTCTTTGAGAACATGGTAAATTCTGTAAAGGGTT
>KK122327.1:27303-56170 GCA_000611955.2 Stegodyphus mimosarum
AAAAAAAAACATTTTTATCTCCAGCGCACGAGACTTACGGAAATTCTAAAGATATGTTCATTTTAAAATGATTTTGTGATATTGATTTTGAACTGAATTTTATGGTTTGAGTACGTAGTACAAGATATTTAATAAAAAAAGGTAGCACACGAACGTTAAAAAAACGCGCCTTTGGACGTAATTTAAAATCTGAAATCTTTCAGATTTTATTTTCTTTTCTTTTTGTGTTTTCTTTCAATCGTCAATTTTTTTTTTTTTTCTTCTTTTTTCTTTTTTGGTACGTGCGTGTAAGCAAGATTTATCAATCCCTTTTTACCTCCAAGAAAATCCATTTTTCTTATTCATCGATTTTTTTTTTTTTTTTTTTACATAGTTGAAATCTACAAGAAAAAGACATTTGTTTATTGGTCTTGCAGACATGAAAATTAACATACGACGCTTTGGAATCGTATAATTTTGGACGACTTCTCACCTTCTTCTTGCGCTAGGAGAAATTCTTGCCAAGATGTGTTTCATTAAACAGGACTGTTTCGAAGGAGTGTTGGATTCCTTCTCAGGTAATCGCTAATAAAGTTGTCCCGCTAGAAAATTCTCATTATTTAGTTATCATTTCCGGAAGCTTTGGAACTGACTGGCTCGTGGAGGAGAAAAATGGGGTTTTGATTCAGAAAAGTCCTGAAATATGCTGCATTTTTTCGCTCTTTAAAAGAACCTTAGATTCCAATAAGAATACACAGTAAAATAAACATTACAGTATCTAACAAGATATCTTCATTTCTGTTTTTCTGCAACTTGAATCTCTCTCGTTCTTATTACTGTTTCTGCTATTTCTTAGGCCTCAAACCATCCGGAAATAATTAGAAGGTGAAAGTGTACCAGTCGGTATAGTTGCCATGCCGATGTTTGAATCCTGGAGAAGGCATAAATGCTTGTAAGCGTGTAGCAAAACTGCTGAGTCTTCTCGAAATGGTGGTGGTAGGGGAAGAGGGGTGGAAGACACTGGGACAGCACTCCCGGAATTTTCTCCGTCAGAATTGGGGTGAAATTGCATTGACGCTGCGAGACTGTACTTGTACGACCAATGGGGCGAAATTCTGGTGTCCCGTCCACTTCTACCAGTACCCTACTGTCTCTGATACTTCTTAGGCCTCAAGTAATCCATAAATAGTTAAAGAAGGTGAAGTGTGGCCTATTCGGCGAAATCATAGACTGAATGTCAATTCGTATTTGCGTTGCCGTGATCGGTTGATTCTAGTATTAAGCAGGAGATTTGTGTTAGAATGCAAAGTTTCGGCGGGACTTTCGCAAGCAGTTTGAGACAGTTTTCTCTTTGCTAGTAAGACGAAAACGCGAATGAATGCATTTTTAAATTTAGGGAGCTCCTTCTCTAAACGCATTGAGAAAAAGGAAAATGACATGAATATTTTTATAATTTTCAGAACCTGGAGCTGAAAAGCTAGCGGAAAAAGTGCGTAATATTCGAAAGCAATGATGGCAGTCATTCATGCAAGGTATGAAGTCCATTACGCCGAATATTGTTTCGTACTCTTTTAATAAACAATGACTTACATGCTTATTTTATTTTTACCGCGTGTGAACTGTTAAGAGCATGGTAAATGTCACTATTTGTCACTAACTGAGTTAACTTAATTGTAGGATAGTCGTTTCTGCATACGTAAAGATCCATAAACAGTTTCTTTTTTTTAATTGCATTGGAAACTTTGACACATTGTCCTCATCATCGCATGCTTGTGCAAGAAAGCACAAAAACAGCATTTTGACCCTCTTCGCCTTTTTTGAACGGACACATCCCAGAATACCGACGAAACTAGGATAGGCTTAACCCCGATATGCTAAACTGGTTCTTTAGCACTATGGGAAACCAACGGCGCGAAACACGTCGTGTACAGGTTTTTAATTTTCCCTCCCCTCTCCTCTTTTAGATTTTAAATTCCTATTAAGAACGATGTTTAAAAGATAGTTATATTTTTCCAATTCATTTTTATATGGATGTTTACGAGTCGGAAACATTTTATCCGACTGGACTTGGAGTACCTGCCAAACCTGTCCTAATTGTTTCATTGAAATTTATTTTTATTGAATAAAAGTGTTTTTATTTGTAATTATCAGCTTAAATGTGTTAAGGTTTCGTACGATAAATAAGATCTGACATCCGTTTGTAAGTTGGATTTCGTAGCGTTTTCGTGACATATATCATTTTTTTTTATGATATGATACAATAGACGCCGCTTAGTGTGATCGCGGTTAATGTTATCATTCGGATATTGTAATGAAATTGCCGAAGGTCTGTCTGTTTGTATACGAAAACAGGGAAAATATATTGCTTATTGTGATCAGTTTTCGGTTAATAGGATCAAAGTATTATCATGCAGCTTTTTCAGTTGAAATAAAGTCGCGAAATATGATGGAAATAAATAAGAAAATATGTCGAGAATCAGAAAAATATCGCCAAATATGGGATACGTCACCAGACAGCTTGGTTTCGAGTTTAACAACCATTTAAAATTAGACATTAAATCAACCTTAGTTTGGCTTAGTTGAATAACTCTACCGATTTCGACAGTGAGAAGACACAGATCTTCTTCGGAAGCAAAAGACTTTTTTGCAGAATTCCTCCCCCCCTTCCTCTTTGGGGAAGGGGAAAAAAAGAAAGAAAGAAAAGGAAATTCCCTGAAAACGTCAATCCAAATTTTTTTGCTTAGTTTTAAATTTGATATTTGCATGTTCTCTTCTATTGAATGAGGGTTGCCCTCCGGGTACTAAAATTAGGTATATAGCGTCGGTGAAATAAGTTTCAGAAACGTTATGAACAGCTCATTAATGAACTGTTGCGTTAAAGACATGATGAGCCGCCCAACCGGCATAGTGGTTAGTGACTCTGACTGCCGTACCGAAGGGCGCGGGTTCGAATCCCTGAGAAGGCATGGTTGTATGTAAATGTAGAGTGCCTGTGCGGAAGGGTCCATTCTAAATATGTAGCGAAACCAAAGTCCTCTCGAGAGGCTGATGGTAAAGAGGGATGGGAGACCCTCAGACTCGCCCCTTCCCGGGTGCTCTCCTTCAAAATTAGGAGTGGAATTGAGCAAAGTCGTACTGTCACTTGTATGGTGCCCAAGGCCTTTGGGCCAACGCAGTTTTGCCTCCCTGCTTCGATCTTCAAATAAACGTCCTAGAATCTTGATGAAGGTTGCATTCTTAATGATATATACTAAAATTCATGATGGTGCAGGCATTTTTGCGCCTCAATGCCGAGACACTGTTGTACCTTGGCGATCAATGGTGAACTTGCTTAGGTGCCACCACACTTAAGCAGATTGATAGAGCCGGTTAGATTGGTTTCATGCAATTTTGCCTCGATGAATTTCTCGCAAACTGGGCCCACCAGCGGCCGAGCGGTAAAGACGCTGAACACTGGTAGTTCGGTCCGAGATTCGAATTCCGCGAACGGGCTGGCTGCATGGGCGTTTTCGTGGTTTTCCCCATGTGTAACGTGTATACGAGCCAGTTTCCCTTAGAAAGTCCTCCACGAAGGCATCCCTCCCTTTAGGCAGATAGCCCTCATGTGCTTTACCATAATTGAATAACCTAACCTAACCTCGCAAACTGTGATGAATTTCGTAAGTTTGCTCTGATATCAGACAAGCGAGATTAGTAATAAGAACATTATGAACAGTTTTTAACAAATTTTTACATTTTCCTAGTTAAAATTCTGAGGAAATGCTGATATTTCTAGTTGTATTTATATTAAATTAGTTAAATTCCATTGTTGTTTGAAAGGATAATTTTCTCATCGCTTAATATTGTCATTAAGTTAATCCCTTAATGTTAATGTGTATTCTTTAAAGTCAATTTTCATCTTTTAATGTTAATGCTATGGAATAGTCGTAGTCTAATGCGATTACATTAAGTGGCGCCTACTGTAATGGTATTTTTGTTTCATATTCAGAAGAAGCTGAGCTCTTATCACTAATAACATTTTGAAATATTGTAATGGTATGTAATTGTTCTTATGTTTACAGTTTAGAGTATTAGATTTTTATTGCAATGTATTACTTACACTGTTCTGAATTATTGTAATATATTACTTTATCGTATTGTAAAAATGTAAATAACAACTGCATTGTTTTGTTGTAACAAATCTTTCCAGACAGGACAATCCAAAATTCATTAATTAATTTAATTCTTAATTTTGGTGTTTACCTTTTAAAATTTTAGCTTCTGGCTGCTATGATACCTCCTCTGTTGAATTGCGAATCAGATATTGCATTCTTATGCTGGTATAAGAGCTTAAATATTAATGCGGAATTTGAGTTCAAGTGTTTAACGAAATATTTCTGCTTTTTTGTTATTTCATATCTATCATTGAGTCAGGAGTGCGTAAGAGCTATCTAACCGGCTCAATTAATCTGCACAAGTGTGCACCTTTATGCAAGTTAGCCATCTATCGCCAAGGCATGAGAGTGCTTTGGCACTGACGCGCAAAGGTTCCGGCACCATTAAGAAGTTCAAACTTTCATCAAAATTCCAGGATGTTCCTTTGAAGATCTGAGCAAACAGCCGCCTAGAATAAAAGTGCTGTCACCCTTCATAAGCTAGCCATTTTTTATCAAGACATAATGGGTGAATGCATCCTTATGAAAATCAGGTTCTGCCGTGAAGAATGCAACTTTCATCAAAGTGCCAGAACGCCTACGTGAAAATATAACTGAATAGTCTTCGATAAAAGTGGTGGTACCTTTTGCAACTTAGCCATTGTTCACTAAAAATTAACGGTTAATTTCAGTTTGTGTCATGAAGAATGCAGCCTACGTCAAGATTGTGGGACATTTGCTTGAATATCAAACTGAATAGTCACTGATGCCAACATCTTTTGCAAGTTAGCCCATTGTTCTTGAAGGTACAAGAAGTGCCCGGTCCCCTTATGAACTTCAGTTTGTACCATGAAGAATGCAGCCTACGTGAGATTCCGGGATGTTTGCTGGGACATCGAAATGAACAGTTACTGACCTGAATAAAAATCTTATCATTTTTTTTTTCAAGTTAGCCATTAAACTCACCATGATACAAGATATGCCTGAAATCTTATGAAGTTCAGTTTATATCTTCGTGAAGAATGCAGCCTTCACCAAGCGACTGGGATGTCCATGGTCGGCTCTGTATTTTAGAGAATAGTCATGACGTGTGTAAAGCGCTTGCACTCTTTTGAAGTTCACTTTAGAACTTGGAGAAAGCAACTTCCATCAAAGTGTCGTAACTTTATAATGGTTTCTGTCTTCATGAAATCTCCATCATAAATTGCCGGCACTTTTATACACAAGAGGGGCATTGCCTAGGATGCCATGGCGTAAAGGTCCCGCACCCTTATGATACCATTGCTTTAAGACTTGAGGAAAGAATCTTTCGTGGAGGTACTGGTAACTTTATACCAGAGCATTGAATATAATATTTTCTGAATAGAATTATTAAATATAATATTTTCCATTAAACTGTATGATAAATTATTTTTCTCCGTTTAGTGCATTAATAATCATATTCATTTTAAATAAAAGCTTATTGTATAAAACTTTTTTTAATTGTATTTTTAGCCCAAAGGGGCGTTAGCACAGACAGACTATTATTCTCGAAACGGCATTTTGCGTTGAATCGTAAACGGCTGTATCACTTTTCGAATTGTTACTACCAAATATTATTGCCCTGTATTATATTTAAAGGAATTAAATTATGAAGAATCTGCATGAATGTATGTATGTTTCTCGCATTGTGGAAACAAAACGATACCTAAAGCCATCAGATTTTAAATAGTCCTCCACCCGAATATGGGCACCTAGAAGCCGGAATCCTGAATTTGGAATTTGTTTTATTATCTATTTCATATTTTTTAAAAGAATTTTTGATTAAGAAATTCAACGATTTCAAAGGGAGCAATGGCAACACACTGTACGAAGTAAATTATTTTTATCTCCAGGCGCGAGACTGTCTATGGGAAATTCTGAGTCGTTGACCCAATGCTTTGGGTTAACGACTCCGAAACGTGTATGTATGAGTAAATGAAAAAAGCGGCGCTTTGGGCGTAATATAAAATCTGAACGCTTTCAGATTTTTTTATTTTATTTTTTAATCAGACTGGCTGCATGGGGCTTTTGTTCTTTTTTTGTGTGTAACTTGAATATGAATCAGTTTCTCTTAGAGAATCTTTCTCAAAATGGAACAACACCCGTTGCGTACTTTGCCATAATAAACTAATCAGTCAACCTGCTTCTTTTTTGCATTAATTTGTTTTGTCTTTTTAAAATATTAATATAAAACCTTTCTTTCTTCGCCTTTCCTATACTAATGTTACTAAAGCATTACAAGAGCATATGTTCAGAACAAGAACGTAATGTTTCTATTTTCGATTAACTCATTTATACGAGGTTTTCATATTTGCAAAATCTTTATTCCTGAATATTCTTCCTCAGTGAATATTTATGTAAATGTTTATTTTCTGTACTTTCCCTGGCAATTTCGTAAGATTAAGATGCTTTCTGTAATCGGGATCATGTCCTTAAGTTTGTAGGTCTTTAAATAGTTTTGAGCTTAAAGCTGTCCTGGCTGGGTTAAGAGTTTTAATCGGGATGTTTTCCAACCACCCTCGATAAGGAGCTGACAATTAAATAAATTGCAACATGGCTGTGGTCCAATAGAGGGCGGCTCTGCGATTGATGGTCCAAAAAAATAAGATTAATACGATTTGGCCATTATTCTGTTATCCTTCCCTCAATTTGTTATGTTGTCACTGGTGCGCTTTTAAGCAATTAAATTGAGTTCGCTGTGGAAGTTGTCCAATTCGCGACATGTGCCTCATCTTATTGGAGGTGATGGTCTTTTTGAAGCGTGATTCTTTTTATATTTGTGTAGAGGTTGCGTAGAGAACACGTGCCTGAATTTTCTGTGATAGTTCGTAATGCATAAAGCACTTTGAAAGCTTTACGGAAGTTTATAGTTTTCAAAGTGAGCAGTAAAACGTCTTCTGACGGCAGCATTGATTTTGCTGGCATGCCATAACATTTTGAAATCTTTCTAAATTATTTGTCAAGATCTGCTTTTTTGAAGACGTACTGCTTGCTCTGATGGCGTAATATTCGGAAAGAGTTTTCTAAATTTTCTTTCAGAGTGCATTTTTTTTTTTGAAGACATTGTCGTCTGATCGCATATTTGGTAAACTTTTAAAATTCTTTGTGAAGACCTAAGCTTATTGAAAACGATTGGCATAAATATGTTGCTTCTATTATTCGATGTTATAATATTTGGAAAGATTTTGCTAATTGTCTGTGAGGATCTGATTTTCGAAGAACGTTATTACTGTTTGCATATAAGCATACTGTACAGTTCTCAAACAACCGCTTGATTTTAGCCAATGGCAGTCTCAATAATCATCCTCAATAACTCGCCTACAAAGATGATGTTCACAAGGCTTAAAGTTTTTTTTACATTCATGCAATATCAGAATTGTTTTTATCGTTGTTTTCGGATAGATTGATATGTTTTGGGTAAATGATTTGTTGCGCATCCTGTCATGTGGCAACTTAGTTATTTCGGCCAGTTGGTTTGTACTATGTTCTGATGATATAATTCCTAACATATGAACAGCAGAATGCAGATTTCCAACAAGATGACATATTCATTATGAATGGAGTTAATAGTGATGGTTAGCTAGGCTATCATTGGCCAATTTCGAGCGGTTTTCCTAGCTATGTATAGATCGTTTACAAGCAAACTGATTTGTTCAAAGTATGTACGATATGATATAATAAAATCTCCCGAACGTGAGTTATTAGGAAATAACTGGAGTCATTCTAGAATAAATAAAGTTTTAAATTGGTAAATAAATATTGTTTTTTGCAGTGGCTAGCGCGTCGCGCAGCAGCACCACAGGTCCGGGGTTCGATCCTCGGGCTGGGCAGGGTTGACTCAGCCTTTATCATCCCTTGAATGGGCCGATAAAATGAGTACCAAGTTCGCTTGGAGACTAAACACAGGGAGTCCTGCGATAAGCTGACCATTTGTCCAGACAAAGATGCACAAGCACCCCAGAGCCCACGTTCAAGAAAGCAGATTTCAAGGCACTGTCGGCCATGGCTCTCTAAGGGCTGTCTGTGCCACCGAGTTTAGTTTTAGTTGATATTGTTTTTCTTTCTATTAAACGAATTTCTGATTTTAAAAATTCTCTTGTTTTAATTTTACGCGTAGATTATATTCTTGTGAGATAATTTCAAATTTTTCTTAATTGGAATTCACTTTTGCATATTACAGTAGATTTTACATTTTGCTGCTAATTTCTTTTCTTTAAATCAAGAACTTGTAAGAAAATTTAGGACATTAATCATTGTTAAATTTGTATAATGTATAAGATATAGTATAGACTGAAATAAAAATGATACTTATGAGCATTAAAATATCTCTTCAATCTCTTTTTTTAAAAGTCTGTAAAATAACAAATCTTAAACAGACTTATTACGAAGAAACAAATAGACTTGTTTTACAAAAACTACAAAGTGAACAATTTTTGAATAATGATGTTAATAAAAGCATGTATCCGAAAATAAGAGGCAGCAGATTGTGGATATTTTTTAGCAGACTGTGGATATAGTGAAAGCTGCAGGCCAACAATGGTTATCTTTTTATTGTCGTAATTGAAATATCCTGAAAGGATAAGAATTTGCGTTTTTAAAATGGCATCATATGGAATCTTTTTTCTTTAGAAACAGATATACATAGGTCAATCAGAAAGTTTGTTGCACTACTGCCTAAATATCTTCCAACTAAGACTATTTGGATGACACTGTGTGGCAACACTTCAGACATATACCTTGATCGCGTGACGTAGCGGCTTCCCCAGGCAAATTTAGTTTTTCTGATAATCAGTCACAAACATGTTTCGACAGCTGCAGATAGCGTCCAAATTGGAAATGCGTGCAGTGATTTTTTTTTTTGGACAAAAAGGTGCAACTGCACTGAAATTTATGGGCGGTTGCATGAAGTGTATGGTGAAAATGCAATGTCAAATCAGGCTATCGCGAAATCGTGCAACATGCTTGAGAATGGACGTACAGATACTGAGCGCGAAGGAAGATCATCAACTGCAACAAATTCGGAAATCGCTGCTCTTGTGAATGAATGCATTCTTGCAAACAGACGCAAAATGATAGACGAAATCTGAAATGAACTGGATGTTTCTCATGGAAGTGCTTAAAATTATTGCCGATCACCTTGAATTTCGTAAAGTTTCTGCTCGATGGGTGCCATGTCTTTTGACGGAGGAAAATAAAGGAAAGCGTTTTGAAAGTGCATTTGCATTTCTGTAACGTTCCAAACGGAAGGAAATGAGTTTTTGGACAAAATTGTGACTGGAGATGAAACTTTGATTCACCACTTCTCACCTGAAACGAAACGCAGCTCGGTCGAGTGGAAACATTGCAGTTCCCCGAGACGAACAAAGTGTCGAACTGTTCCATCTGCAGGAAAGGTGGTGATGACGCTGTTTTTCGACAGAGAAGGCGTGGTGCATACAGAATTCATGCCGAAATATGCCACAATTAATGCATCTTCCTACTGTGAAACACTAAAACGATTGCGACAATCACTTAAAAATCGACGACCAGGTAAACTGTCGAACGGCATTGTGCTCCTGCATGATAATGCAAGACCGCATGCAGCAAAACAAACGTCTGACCTTCTGAAAAAGTTTAAGTGGGAAGTGTGTAATCACCCTCCTTATAGCCTAGACCTTTCACCTCCTGACTTCCATGTGTTTTGTCCCATGAAACAAGAACTTTGAAAAGAAAGCGATGGTACCTTTCGGATGTCGAAGTGAAAGCTGCAGGCCAACAATGGTTATCGGACATTGGACGGGATTTCTTTGCAGAAGGCATCGAAAAACTTGTACCACGCCTCGACAAATAAATAAATAAACTAGTACTTAAATAACGGAGGTAATTACGTTGAAAAGTAGATTTTGAATGGAACTTTAAGATATAAATAAAGTTATTGAAAATTTTGCTCCTGTTTTGTTTTCTTAGGCAGTGCAACTAACTTTTTGACTGACCCTCGTGTATATGTATTGGTATGCTGTGAAAAATTGTAGTGACTCTGTTTCAGTAGTTACATGCGGTATTACTGTGGTGCATTTTCTTTCAGTTTTGTTTGCTATTTATTAATGTTTAAAAATTAGCTCATAATAACGAATGCCTATTGTGGCGCGAAACGGAATTTCAATTATGTTTCGCCATTTTCTGTTGTAAAATGAATTAATCATCACCACAATTGTTCGTTTACGAATGTTTAAAAATGCTTTTGTTCAATAAATCGTTTTGTTTACAAAGACAGCCTGAAAGACAGTCTAAATTTTCGATTTAATGTTTTTGGCGTGTTTATTCGATTTTGTAGATTGAAACGTGCATGTAGAGCGCTGCGACCGTAACTATCTGAAAGCGTTATTCCACAGATAGTACGGTGGAAACGATTATCATCCTAAAGCTCGCGAACAAAAGACGGGGGACCCGCCGAATATTCCCCGTTTTCCATTAACGGTGCAATTTATCTAAAAGAGCGGCAGACGATAGAAGCAGCAGCGCCATCCGACTTGATGATGCCAGATACCGAGTAACAATATCGAGATTAAAACCGCCGAACGAGAAAACGTTCCTGTGGCTTCTCCATTAGATTTTTTCCCCTCTCTTTTCGTGGAAAAGCTGGCAACGGTCAATATAGATACGTCATCGGAAATGAAAAATTTAACTGTCTTTGGTGAAATGTTTCGTTCTTGAAGTTTTAAAAGAACGCGAATGAGAGACAAAAACAACAAACCTTTACGCGACTTCCCCCCGCCACTTTCTGTCCTCCCCCTTATCCATAATGCAAGGGCCATCAGATTAAGTCCTTTTATCGATTATAATTTAATTTACAAAATGGAGCGTCCCTTTATTGCTAATCGGAATCGGCGACTGGCGTTGCCCCTGGCAACCGACTGCAGCGCCACCCAGCGACTCGTGCATTTGGTGATTGAATGCAAGAGGTTCCTTTTTTAATCACGCCAAAACCCGGTCTACGAGAAAGGGGCATAATAAATTAGTAAACGTGTATCAGGGGTTTCTTCTCAGTAATGCTATTGGAAGCTATGCTTCGCCTTGCCCCGTGAAAACCAATTTTTGTGTGCATTGCTGCTAAGGTTTTATGGTTTTGGGAACGTTCTTTTTCGGTTCCTCGGCTCAATTAAGCCTTTAACTTTTATTGGTTACCGGTGCCTAGATGGTGTCCTTAATTTTGATTACAAAACTGCCTCCCGAAAGAAATGACGAACGCTAGTGCTAGCGCAATTAAAAAAAAAAAAGCACCAGCCATTTGTTGGTTCATTACTGGTTGATTGTTTTATCATTGCTTTATTTCTTGCATTTAATGTCACCCTTATTTACAAGAAATGCCATAAAATTTAATTATTATTTAGAGCTTTTTAATTTATTATCTCACTACTGTAAAAAATTCATATTCCTTTTTCTTTAAATAATAGAAAAGAAATTAAGTGATATTTAAGTTATCTTGTGGAAGTCATTAATTTAATTGCACCAGCCGCCAAAAATAGTTATTATAAGAAAGAAATATATATTAGTATAATATATTGCTTTTTATGGTTGATTGATAACAGACAAATTAAATTCGAAAGAAAAATAAAATATCATCCACTTTGTTGAATGGCGTCAGGCGCGTGGAATATAAATTTATTTCGAGCAGTGAAACAGTAATTAAAATTGAGTTATTCGATTTTATCGATTTTAATCTCTGGGTTTCTTTTAAGTCTTAAATCAGAGATTTCTTTCAAATCTCTGGGTTGCAATATGTTGCTTTTAAAACGTCAGAGTTTGTTATTCAAAATGGCTTTAAAATCTCACTAAATTGAATTTTTTTTTTAAATTTATTGTTCCTGATTCGAGCTACGAGGTGCGTATATTCGGATGGAGAATTATGTATATTGAAAATTTGGTGGCTGTAGTCTAGTTGATGCTGGGTTTCACGATGAGAGGAACGCATGTACATATGTAAATAAAACAAGAATAATATCCAAATTCAATAGAATCCCATTCATTGAAACAAAGCTATTTCAAATTACACTCCCTACTCCTCTAATAACCTCTAAGTAAGTATTTTCAGCGATAAATCTTAGTAAAAAATTATCAGTGCTAAGTAAACGTATTTAATATATTGCATTACATACCTATTTAGTGCAGTATAGTCATGATCTGTATTAGGTTATTCTATTATTTGAAATAATAAGTAACTTTTAGAATTAGAACCCCCCACCCTAATTTTACTAACGAACATTAAATTTTTCTATTGATTTTTTTTATTTTCATTTAAATCACATAAAACATATACAATCTACTCTCCATTCGACCAACGGGCAGAAAAAATTTTAAGTCAACTTTTTTCCCACTAGGCAAAAAGGCACTGAAGGTGGTCAACCAACTGACTTAATTCATTATACTACTAAGAGCTTCAAATGAAAAAAAAAAAAAAATCGTATTGTTGTTTCGAAAGGTATCGTGATAAAAATTTTCACGTTTTGAAATTATATTTTAGTATTTTGATTCGTTTCTTAATGTGTCAATGACCAATCGATCTCAAGGTTATTAAATCGTGTAGTCGTTTTTAAATGCCTTATAGTAGGCTCTGGCAATCATTCTTCCATGTGGTTATAGACACGACAACAATAACAACAACATAGTTTGGACTGTCGCTGCAGCTAAAAATTATTATTGTGGTAGGAAATTTTTTTTTTCATTAAATGAGGAAAACGAGGTATTGGAAATCCCTGCAATCCTACCTTCCCATGAAAAGAGGAGTACGATTCGAGGCTTGGATTGAGGAGTAGAGTTATAAACCTACTGATCTGTTCAAAAATTACTGTAAAACCGGTAGAATATAAAAAAGGCAATAAAGCCGTATTGCCAGAAAGCTATATTGTCATTTTCACATTAATACTTTTAATTCCACTAGCAAATAGTTGTAAAAAAAGAAAAATGTGGACTGATTTTTAACGAGTCTAGCGTAATTTCTTAAATCCAACTAATAATTTAATAATTAATTATAACAAAGATGAAGAACTACGTTTATTGCTTTGAAATAGCGTAGTTTCTTAATCAATCACAGAGATATTGAATTCTTCTTTTTTTCTTTTTTCTTTCTTTTTTTTAATACTACTGTAGTCTGTTATTTCAGAATAGGCACTTCAGGATCAT
This sequence comes from Stegodyphus mimosarum, assembly GCA_000611955.2. Classification (NCBI taxonomy): domain Eukaryota; kingdom Metazoa; phylum Arthropoda; class Arachnida; order Araneae; family Eresidae; genus Stegodyphus; species Stegodyphus mimosarum. Next base: position 40,596 of record KK122327.1, read on the forward strand.
TTTCTCCCTCCCTATTTGCCTCGCAACTATTGTAACGATAGCTCCTGCAGATGGTCGAGTTCCCTAATTTTTTCTTCCTCTTCATTTCCGTTTAGCGTGTTTCGCTTCGTGAAAAGCGCATGAATGAAAGTTGATCTAACTACAGCCTCAAATAAAATAGAGAAAATAAAGGACGACACGTGATGATGACACGTGCAATTATCGCAAATGGGGGAGGATCGGAAAGGCCTTGAAGTGTCTAATTTAAATTAATAGGGAATAGAATATAGCATTGATCCCTTGACAAATTCATGCCTAGAGTTCTTGAATTTTTCATAGATGGTTTTTTTATTTGAGGACAAAATATTTTTTATTAATTAATTAATATGCTTATTTTAGATGCTATCAGCAATGACCATTAAAAATTTTCTTGCACGTTATTTTCCTTTTAAGGATTCTTTTAGGTAAAGTGACATCATTTTTCTTAAATCTTAGTTTGTTAGCATTTCATATCAGGAAACGTGAAAAATGAACTATGCCCTCACTGGATTATTTGAACCACATATTTTCAGTTGTTATCTGGACATGCTAACCCCTTACACCTCGGGAACATGCACGGGGGACTATAATAATTCCTTACAAGTTTTCCTTCCAACAGACTGCCTTCTTCACGCTAAATCAGCGTTTCCCAAACTTTTTTTTAGCCGGAGTCATTTTCATAAATTAGAAAGCTCTGCGGACCACCTTAACCTTGAGCCCTTAGAAAGCAGTTTTTTAGCATGTTACTACAAGTGTACTTATATTTTTTAAATTCATTTAATTTTATATTGGTATTGATTAATTATGTTGATAGAAGAAAAGTTATATTCGTTTTTAATAATTCAAGCCTATTAGTGTTTAGATAATCTTTACCTTATTAACTAAAAATTAAATAAATGTTGGTACTCATATTAATGATTTAGATGAGCCTCTGATAAGTCTGACATCGAGAAATACATCAAGTCGATTTTCGATCTTTTGTTTTTATTCGAATAATGAGGAAAACCCTTTTTCACACGGTACGTAGAAGCAAACTGAATTATAATTTTACAGCAACATTGTAAGTTAGCTATGTTACGTTTCCAATGGTAATGAGGACCAGAAATTAACCTTATTTTCTGCATGGAATTTCATTTTAAGTCCGGTATCATTAGAGAGTTGAATTAGCTGTGCTTTTTCATTGATTGATTGGTTGTTATTTTCAAAATCGCAATGAAAGGGATCAAGAACCGATGAAAATTCATTATATTAACCGCTTGGAGAATAAGTTTGAAATTGTGATAAGACCGAAATTGTGAACATAAGCCATTCATGACTCCTTTAAAATAACGATATCATTTTCTACTAAAAAACCGCCCAGACAGTATAATGGTTAGGGGAGCCGATTGCGATATCGAACGGCCCAGGAATTCCGGAGAAGGCATTGTGGTATTTGTCCGACCCCTTATAGGAGGCAAAGGTGGCTCGGCCCACGTGTTAGGCGCCTCCATAATAAAGTGACCACCGCTTCTGGCCTTAGTAGTGGCCAACGTCTGTGAACGATTTGGGCCCGCCATTTGGGGGGGGGGAGGATGTCCTACTAAAAAAGATTCTGAGGTTGGGAGCTTTCAAAGCTTTCATTTCTCATGGGCATTGAGAACAAGTCAAAGAATTACTTTGTAGATGGAGATTTAGTTCATTGAGTTTTGAGAAATATATGCCAGTGCACTTTCCCACATGTCATCAGCATGAAATGATATAAAATCTTGTTGATTTCATTTACATATAAGAGGACATTTTTGCTAATCTTGGGGTCCACAAGTGAAGCTTCGATGACCGCTTTTTGTTTAAGAACTCTGCACTAAGCTGTTGACTTTCTGAATAGATTGATGATACCTATTTGTTAGAGCAAAGCATAAACTGTGTTATATTGTTCGTCTAAATTTGTATGTCTTTTGTAATAACGAAATGCAGTAGTACTTCATACAGATCATCAAATTGGTTGCAGATACATTTATTTATATACGTAGAATTTAGAAGAAATCTCTTAAATATTTGGAATCAATAATCAGAAAACATTTGTTTTCTAAGTAACATACGAGAAAAGCTTCTTTTATAAGATCATATTACATTAAAATCAAAGGTACTGAGAACTGAATTCTGTTAATGTAAGTGAGATTGAAATCTTGAATTTTCTAGTTTAATGTTGGGGAAAAAAAAAAGTCGTTTGATTTCAGAAATCCAAAATTTTAATGTTTTATCGGTATTCTATTTCCTATGGTAATATCAAAATCCTGAAAGGTTTTCCATTATGTAAAGAAAGTCGATTGAAAAGCCAGAACTAACAAATACGCGCATATAGATATATATATCCATAAAAAAATATATTACCATCAATGCTTCATTTTCATTCAGAAAGTCCGGTGTTCGAAAGAAAATGTATGTATAGCTTTTTGCGGCGGTACATATTGCGAAATATCGTGCATTTATTCCATCAGTTTTACATAATATAACGCGTGTTTCGATATCAACAAGGGCTTGTATCATTCTTCAAAAAGTATTCAGCGCGTTTTTCTATTTCACTTAACACCTCTTCCTCTTTCTGCAACCCCCCATTTCACCTACACTCCATTTTCCGATTCCATTGGCTTGATGGAAATTTTGAAACATTACTTACCTCCGGATAAAAACTTCTTCCCCCTTCTATCTTCCCGCCGAGGAGGGTTGCCGCGGAGACATCGGCAGCAATCTATCGCCCATTTAAATACGCCTACACTCGCAGCGCCAATGGAATTCGCCCTTCCCCCTTTTCTCACTTCCCCCTTAAAATATGTACAGGAGAAATCGTGTCAGATCTGACTCGTCTTGCCGCGTATTGAAGTCAAAATAAAGCTTGAAACCATTTATTAAAAATTATTTATTCTTCTATAAAGTAAGTTTCCCCCGTTCTTCCTCCTCTTGTAGATTTTGACAGGTATTCTTCTCGTTGTTACGGATCTCCGACCGCAATCCATCATAACCCTTCTCTTCGGCGTGTCTGTGTTTTGCCGTATCGCGTTTGAAATTCGAAAGAATGGATGGATTGATTCCTTGGAAGGGCGAAAAAAAGGTTCTGATTTCGTTATGTTGAATTTGTAGGTGGTTTGGTGATTGTTGCTGTTTAACTGCAAATTTTGCATTTTCCACAAAAGAAAAAAATTGTTATTAATGATATATTTATTTTTATTTTCTAAGATCACGTTTTTCCACGATCATTTTGATAATATTAACCGAATGATAACATTTCGCATTAAGCGATGAGAAAAATACCCTTTAAAAATATCAACAGAATATAGCTGTCTTTAATTTAATACAGATAAAAGTAATAAACGTAGGGCAACCTTCATCTCAGCATTTTGTAGGAAATTCACCAAATTCTTCATTCTTTCCTTCAGGAAGTTTATCACATGATCTTCGTGGATTTGTTTCAGAAAACTGTTAACAGATATTCTGAACTTTTTTCACATATTTTAACGCAAAAATATAAAAGAACTCCGTTATTCGCTAATTCTGATTAATCAATTCGATCTTCCTAAAACTTGGGAAACGGACTCCTTTGCGCGAAGTGGTCTTAAATTAAAACCAAGTTGCTTGGCGACTTGATCCCTCACTTGGCGACGGGTCTCTGCCATTTGGCAATTTCTATACTCTCTTCAGGCTGCATCTGGCGATTTTATCTTTTATTTGGTGATTTACTTCAGTTTAAAAAATTCAATTCTATAATATTCTGTTAAGATTAACCGAATGGTTGATCACGAGTAATTACCGAAAGTACCGAATGATTAATAACGAGTAGAAGGATCTCTTTCGCCTGGATTGTATAGTTAGACAGAAAACGACGTACGATAATGTAGTTACTACAAAAGCACACACGCATGTGATAATTGCTTATATCTCTATTTTGAGCGAGCATCAGCGACAGAAGTTGAAAATTGCTTCTGTAAGTCTTTTTCGTTGAGTTTTCTATGTTTTAATCAAAACTTACGATCATGATTTTTCTAAAACGTGTGGTTTCGCTTTTTCAGTTTGGTGGTTTGATAACATAATTTTCTGTCAGTATTGATTATTTCTAATATCAGAAGTATTAGGAAGCGTGACGGTTTAATGGCTTAGGTACTAAAGATCAGGCATTTGTAAGTAAATAATAAAATGAATAAATGAATGTTTCTCAATAACAGTGCTATTAGGTGACGATGATATTACGATTCTATAGTGTCTTTATGGATCAGATGTATATTGTTGCGTTCTGTCGGTTCGTGAATATAGAGTAATTGATGATAACACTTGATGAAGAATAAAACACAATTTATTCCCCAGTATAACACAGGACAATTCCAAAGGCACGTTTATAGTCGTCGAAAACTACAAACACGCGCTGAAACAATTAGCAACACAGCCTTCAGGCTACAACTGTGAAGCCAGCTTCACGTCAAAGCACTAAAGTACAACTCCCGACTCGGTTCGGTCGCTCTCAAGCTAATTAACTCTAGACAATACTACTACACTACTTTCTTCGCGTACAGTCAAAGTATAGGTTTAACCTACTGACTATTCCCGAAAAACCGCTAAGAATGGGTTCTAGAATGTTCTCGCTCCGTTAATGGTATATCGCAAATTTTGTCACCAAATGGGCGATTTCAAGCGAAATCTGACAATCCTGCCTTTCCCTGCCACTTTCTGGCAACCTTTCTGGCCTACGGTTACAATAACATATAGGGATAAATTACATTTATTAGAGTTATACAGGGACTGGATCCAAATTTCGCCAAATGGATTGTTAACATTTGGCTATTTATCGCCAAATTTGGCGATAAAATAGTAGCCAAAACCATTGTCAGCTTGGCGATATCTCGCCAATTTAGCGAGATAACCATTTACATTAATGTTAAATAGACTTGCCCTGCAACCTTATTTTTCCGGCAGACCTTCGTCTCTTCAGACATTTCATATTACTTTTACATTACAAGAGATACTGCAGTTCCACATATATTTTCACTAAAATTATTTAGATAGATGCAAAATTCTTAATATATTATATATTATCTCGTACTGAAATTATACTATTTTCGTTATTAGCTTTTCTCGTAAATCTCTGTTTAAGACGACTGTTAAGGTAAAGTAAGTTTCATTTTAATGTAAAGATTAAAGAAAGTTTCTCCCCATTCAGTTGAGTTGGATTCTGGGGCATTACAAAGCCATTTTGTCATTTTTGAATTGTATTCTTCTCCGTAGTTAATTTGACATTTCTTGACAGCTTTAACGTGCTTCAGTCATCGCTCTTGAGCAATTGCGTTATGATGCGTCTTTTCAGACTTTTCCCATCGACGTTCATTATTCTTTGGAGATGCTGTATGTTACTTGCATATATAAGTCGTTCTGAAAACCTGTGATGCACATGGCAGTTCCGCATTTGCGCGTACCATCCTTACGGAAGCATAAAATGTTTTAGGAAGTGTAATTATGGTTATGGGCAGCAAGTGACACCTCCGCACAGCCTATCAGAATCATTCAATCAGCTTTATGATTTTTCTGAGTATTTCTAGTAAATTATTATTTTTATTTTTTCCCCCGAGTTCTTTTTAGAACACTTACTTAAAATGAAAATCACCTTTATAGAAGTATCGAAAGACAAACCATCGCGAATTTACACTTACAGGTTTGAAGGTAATTATATTTTTAAGCTAATATTTGTTACAACTATAATTTTTTGCTGATGTGCACGATTTCTCCGAAACCATTGGTCAGAATTAAAAAAAGGGGAGAGGACGAAATATATAGACCCCATCTGAGTTTAAAATGAACAATTACTATACTTCTCGCCTAAATACTGTTGCGTGCTTACGGGTTCGTAATGGACTGAATGCAGAAGTCGATAAAAAGTTAATAAAATTTATTCTTTTCCCAAGAAATAAAACAAAATGCTGAAGTTTCCTCAGGGATATTCGTACAATATCGCAATATCTGTAGTTATACTTTAAAACTAATAAAACGTTAAATAAAACGGAATTCAAAGCAGAGAAAGCTAATCCGGCAATTCGCTACAATCAACAACAAGAACTAAGTAAACAACTGAACTGAGATGTTTTCCTTAGGTTTTTTAAAGCTTTTTAATCATGCACGAGAACATTCTGGTAATTTTATTTTTCTCGAGGTTTCTGGAAAGCAAATGACTACAATTACGAGATATATATTTATTAAAAATGCCCGTGCTCCTGTGTTTTAACTTTTCTGTACAGCTTTCTCTTCAAGTAAGTCTCGTGCTACATTGCACGGGAATGTAAAACAATTTAATAACAATTCTACTAGAAATAACAAACTAAATACAAAAAAAGTAACAACATTTTTGAAATTGTCTTTAATTATAACAAAATAATCTATTTGAAGTTATAAAAATAAAACAAATTCTATTTAAAAAATATAAAATTCTATTAGTTTTAACGTAAATCATTTTAATTATGAATTATTTTTCTATTTTTGGGTCAAAAAATCACCTAAAAATAGTGATTTGTGTATACATACGCGTAGTACATATAACAGTATAAGGTGGATGTGAAATAAAGTACTTTATTTAAATAATTCAAATATTTGGAATATAAAGTAGAAAAAAAATTGTCAAATATATCGAAATGTATATACGAATTCTCGTGCTTATAAATTGAGCTTTGAAATGTGCTGTATGCTGTGTGTATTCTGATTTAATGACGCTTCCCTTTGCTGTATGGGAATAATTTGTCATTTTAAAGCTACCTAACTCCCTTAAGGTATTTCTCATACTTTTTATGTTAACATTAACACATGTATAATTTAAAAATTTTGTTAAAATCTATGTACAGTCTAGTAACTTTAAATTTTGTAAAGCAGATTAATAACCAAAGTCGCTATTCTAGGTTACCGAAAGATGATCAAAATGTGCTTTGGGCCCGGAACTACCACTAAACTATACATACTGCTATTACACATCTATGAATGAACGTTCCTGGCCTACAAGTATGCGTGCTTTTCGAGTTGAGCACAAGTATCGTGGACGCAAATGCCTCTTTATCTAATTTCCCGAAACCGCGGTGCCTGGGACGTTGCTTTGTGATCTGATAATGATAGTTTATAAGAAAGATGAAGCTTTAGTCATAATTCTAAAATTCCTTCAGAAAAAAAAAAAAAAAAAAAAAAGATAAACTCATCGGAAGAAAATGATTTAATGACACATCCCTAATAAGATAAGCTAATGGTAGCCGTATTAAACTCAGTGTCGAAACCTCGTCTCAAATTCATAATTGTTGTATCTAATTCTGTATTCCATTACGTAAAAGGAAAGAAATTTAATGTCTCGCCACTCAGATGATTCCATAAAACATTAAAAAAAAGTGCCAGTATTTTTCTGCAATTAGGCAAATGTTTGCCAGGATCAGACCTTCGCATGAAACTGCACATGTTCATAAGGGTACCGGCACAGTTGTATCTTCATGTCAGGGTACCGTCGTGCCTTGGAAAGCAAATATCAAATTCGCCACCTTTGCTTAGGTTGATGATTTTTCGCCAGGATTAAGACCTTCACTGGTTTGGTTGCGTTTGGGTTATGTGATTACGGCAAAGCCTCGAAGAAGGAATGTTTTCGTGGAGGACTTTCTAAAGCATAGGTTCCCAACCTTTTTCGAACTGGTGCCCCCTTTTCTAGTGAATATTTCAATACCGCCCCCCTAGAGAAATAAGAGCGTACATAATGCATGGTGAAAACAAGAATTAAATAAAAAAAAATTACTAATAGATAGAATGTTGTTGGAATTGAAACGCTACTGAATTTCTTCGTTATTTAAAAAGAAAAATAAAAGTTTTAGCTTACCTGTTATAAGGACAGGCAGGGGTTTTGATGATACGAAATAATCCATAATAAACTATTGCTTTCTAAATAAATAAATTGACAGTTTCAGAGAACACTCAAAAGGCATACTTAATTATTATTAAAAAGTATTTTTATTAAAATTTAAAGGCATCGAATTTCTAACTTAACTAATGAGAAGGCTGAATTTGATGCATTTTAAGAAGCTTGTTAATATCAGGCTCGATTTTACTTAAAAACAATCGTAAATCGCCGCGTTCAGTAACATGGAGCCGATTTCTCTTTTTCGTTACCAATGTTGCTACAGCACTAAATCCACGTTCTGCTAAATATGAAGATGGGAATGCTAGCAGAAATCGTTGCACAATCGACCATAATCTTGGATACAATTGCGAAATCGACTTCTGCAGCCAAAATTCTTGGTAGCCATTCTTGAATTTAATTTTTAATTCCTCATTTGTCGTCAGTTCTATCAGTTCTTCTTCTAACTGAGATGGTCCTGCTGTGTTGACATTGGAAAAAGGATCCAAAACCCAGTCTGGTATGTCCATGTTTAAAATGTCCTCGAATCGTTCCTTGAAGTCATTGTAGAGGTTTTCCAAGTGCTGACAGTAAACAAGCAAGTCGTCGTGCTTGAATGATACTGCTGATAAACATGGGAAGGTATGGAATTCACGTCTGCCTATATTTCTTTTATATAATAGCAGTTTAGACACGAAAGCAGCAATGCTATTTTTAGTCTTAATCAAGTTTAAGTCTTCTCCTTGAAGTTGGAGATTGACATCATTAAACAATTTATAGAGGTCTGCTAAGTACGCAATATCGTTTTTTGATGCGATGAGGTTGTCGCGCAATTCCGTGTCTTTGTTTCCTAGGAACTCTATCACAGATTCAAACAGATTGTAAAATCGAGTCAAACAAGTACCTTTTGAAAGCCAGCGCACCTCTGTGTGAAGCAGCAATCGGTTGAAATCTTCATCATTTGCAATGCAAAGCTGACTAAATAATCTGTCATTCAACGAGTTACTTCTGATTTTATTAACTGCTCTTATAACATATTGCAGTGATGTATGGAGACGTTCGCTCAAATTTTTCGCAACCAAATGCTGTCGATGAATTACGCAATGCACAGCAAGCACGTCCGGAACTTTATTTTTTAAGCATGCTATGAAGCCTTTGTGACGCCCTGTCATAGCCGGTGCGCCATCCGTAGCAACCGACAAAATATTATTAAAAGGAATTTCCTTTTCGTCAAAAAACTTTTGCAGTGTATCAAATATGGTTTCTCCTTTTGTATCTGTTTCCAAATTGGTAGCAAACAACATTTCTTGACATATTTTTTCATCTTTGATAAACCTCACGTACGACAATAACAATGCTTCATTGGTTGGTAAAGTGGACTCATCCAGCTGAATTGAAAATTGACAAGTCTGCAGATAATTGCACAACGATTCTTCAATGTTTTCAGCCATCTCATCAATTCGTCTTTGCACAGAATTATTGCTCAAAGGAATTTTTCGGATAATATCTGTAGCTGGTTTATGGAGCACGGTGGTTATTACTTCTTTAACTGCTGGTAAAATTAAATCTTCCCCAATAGTATGTGGCTTGCCTGTTTTAGCAATCAACAATGAGATATTGTACGAAGCTCGAAGTCCGTCATCGTCTTGTTTAGAAGCTGATGAAAATAATTTTGATATAGTTGGCTGATTTTCAATCTTCTTTTTTATCTCTAGAAAATAGGTCATATCTCTGTCTTTCTTATCCGGATGCATTTTATTAAGATGATCTTGAAGCCTAGAAGGTTTCATCGCTTCATTCGAAAATGTTTTTTGACAAATAAGGCACAATGGAGATGATGGATTTGAGGGATTTTCGATAAATCCGTATTTTATATAATCCGCACTGTACTGCCGCCTCTTCTTTTTTGCTTCCGACATGGGTTTTTCTTTACTTATACTTGATCCAAGTTAAGGGAGCTGCAAGGGATACTGCCGGTTTAAATAATATAAGTTGAAGTAGCAAAATATTAAGGCAACGCCGTTTTCATCGTACGCAGTACATGCTGCGATGAACGATAGATAGTGTGAGCCTGAGTCTGTAGCATTCTGCGGGGCTGTTCTATTTTTAGCTACCTACAATTTTTGATCGGGTAAACCACTGGCGACGATTTGTCTACTCCGCCGCCGCTTATTTCGGCGCTCTAATTTTTTCCCGCGTCCAACGTCGCCTACGCACTTTTACAGACTCTCTTAGAATACAGTTTAGTTGGAGATCTCGCTATCGTTGCCGCTTGTAAGTGGCATTTTTTAGTCCCAGTGACATTTTTTGTAAATGTTACGGCCAAAGCCCGAAATCGGCCAATTCGCATTTTGGCCAACGTTGCTGTAAACTTACCGGCGAATGTCCAATCTTTTTGTTGATTTCTGGCTTTGACCGGCCAATTTGGGAAAAAAGAAATCAAGCGCAGATGTTTTTACACACTGTTAAAAATGAAGTATTTAAAAATGAGTACTTCTGTGAGTTCAACGAGTAGAAACTATTCAGTGAACGCATATGCTGTAACAATGTGATAGTGTGAAGATTAGATTTGCGCCCTTCAAAATGACGAATTATATCTTAAGCAAATGCGTTGCGTATCGAGTATGAATACAGAGGCAAATTGAGTACTCAATTTGTCAACTACCTTTAAGGGTGATCCTTAGTCTTTTTCTGCTCCATAGACTCAATCTACCATTATCACATCAGGCTTTGGCCAAGAATTCCCAGCCACTTCGCGAAATGGCCGGCCAAAGTATAAAATACAATATTAATTGCAAGTATTTCGGACTTTGGCCAAACCTCCTGGCCAAAACGCGAACTGGCCGAACTTCGGGCTTTGGACGTAACATAAATATGTACATAAAGACAATAAAGATATATTTTTGCACTGAAGGCTTTTCCTTCTGATATTATGAACTCCGGTTCTACTGCTCCTTTCACTAAAATGGTGACCCTTTCAACAAAAGTCAACAGTTTTCTGCGACTTTTTGGAGTGCATCTCGCCAAATTGGCAAGACAGGTTGCTAGTTTTAGCACATGCACCCCAGAATCGTACATACTAGAGAGGTATGTCTTTCTCTGAACAGTGAAGTCTCATATCGAAATATGTGAATTTTCGCACACGTTATAGAAATGAATTATCAGCGTGATTTTAAAGTCTTTTTTAGACTATATTTGGCTAATCTTCCAACGCCCCTCTGTGCCATATCAACGCCCCCTAATTTTCTCTGGATTTTTTACCGCCCCCCTGAAAGCCTGAAACGCCCACAAGGGGGCGTTATCGCCCACGTTGGGAACCTATGTTCTAAAGTTACACATGGGGAAAACCACGAAAACACCCATGTAGCCAGTTCGTTCGCGGGATTTGAACCTGGGGCCGAGCTACCAGGATTCAACGATTCAGTTTCTGTTCCTTGCAAGAACACAACTGATTTTACGAGATTATAATTGTGCCGATAGAAGTCTAGAAGGCTGTACAGTTAATTAGGAACCTCTGAAATATTTTATTTCATTGAAATGTCACATGTAGCTTCAGATACATTTTTCGGAGTGGTGGAACCCCCCCCCCCCGCAACCGATTGATAACATGTTATAAACAAACAAAGAGATACTAATAGACAATTTGTCTTTACCAGGGGTGAAGCCTAACAAATGTACCAAAGGCAAGAATATCGAAGAAAATTGTCAAGAATTATATCCCATTATCACTATTTGTAATTGTTTGTACATATACAATAACGGTATTTATTGTTATTATTCTTTAGATAAATGGCTGGTTACTCAAAAACAATGTTCGCTGAAAGTGTTGTTAGCGGATTTAAATTAAGTACAAAAAGGTACTCTGATGTTCGGTGTTATAAGTCTCTTTAAGGCTGCTATCATACATCCGTTTCGGAAGAACAACTGTTTGCAACAATTTTTCTGCTTTGTCACAACAGCTAATCACCACAGATCACTTTAGGGTTAACATGTAAAGGGGTTCTCCATTATCAAACAAGCTGATAACTGATTGGTTGAAAACGAGCAACTGGCAATTTTTTTCGAAAGGAAGGAAAAAATCACGCATCTTTCATTCAATAGTAAACCAGGCTAAAAAATTGTCCGAAACAGTTGTTCGTATGAAACAAATGATTTGTGATATGAGCCTAACAGAGACGTATTAGTTTGTTGTTCAGTGTAAATATAACATATTAAATCATATTTCTTGCCCTCGTAAGCTGCAAAAGTGTTATTAATGTAGCGAGCCCAAAAGGGGAAAAGCAGTTTATCTCAAAGTAAAATGCAAATAAGAATACGATTGAGGCAATGAAAATAAAAAATACAAATAGGAATGCTATTGTCTTTAAAACTTGGTGATAGTATAGTCGACTTTCATTATAGCAACCGGTTCAATAAATTTCCAGCTGATGAAAATATAGTATATTGTTGTTATTGTGACTAGTCTCACTTCTCTGACCTAATCAGAACAAGCCCACGAATTCTGTTGTGGCAAGGAGCGCAGCCTTGCTTCTGTGGTTGGCATGAGCCTTGAACATCGGATAGGTAGGTGGCAGTACGAGTTTGCCCAGCTCCGCTCCAGTTTTGAGAGAGAGCACCCTTGGAGACGGGTCCGAGAGTCTCCTTCCACCTCTCTTCCCTTACGACCAAACCACTTGAGAGTTCTTTCTTCTCGCCATGTATTTAAGTGCCTATATGTCATACATTTGCAACTATCCATGTCTTCTGCGAAATTCAAACCCACTCTTTTCGGTACGGCAGTCAGCATCGCTAAACATTATTCCTTCTGGGCGGCATATAGTATTATAGGATTTTATATTAACTAATCAGTAATTATGATTTGGATTTTAACTTCTCTGTTCCGTAGTCCTTACCAGAATGCAAATTAATTGTAGTATTTCTTAAGGTTTTGAATGTTTTGGAGTTAGAGCATGCCATTGCAGTTAGGTACGATCGCCAAAGCTCAGCGAAAGTTATTCCAGCTTTAGCATCTTACTAGCTGACGCTTAAAATTTATGCTGCTTATTATCTTGAGTGAGCTTGAAGTAGTCTATTTTGTGTGTAGTGTGAGACTACTTTACCTGTATTGCAATTAACGTCATCTTAATTTTATGTTAAATATGTATCCGCAAGTAGCAAAGGTCTATCTGTGGCACAAGTACTGTCTTCTATTCATTTAAGGGTTTAAATTTTTTTTTATTTTAAGCTTCTTACGGCTTGGTCATTTGCTTCAGGCTAAAGTGATAACTCTCTGTACAGTCTAGTAGAGTCTGTAGGATACTGATATAAGCCTTTAGACATTGCAGAATCCTAATCTATATTAAATTCATTTTCCTGATAGTTACTACGTTAGTTCTTTATAACGTCCTTTTTCTTTAGGAAGCGAGGGGTTCTTTATAACGAGCATTGGTTGAATTTGTTTTCGGAAAGGGAAGAAAATCTTAGTTTATAGTAATTTCAGTGACAGATAGTTTTTTTATTTGGTTTCAGGCGTATAGAAATGGGATTTGGGACCATGGCTTAGAGCCATTTTTGTTTCATTGCCTAAAATTTTAATTGGTAGGACTTTCCGAAAGATATGACCAGAATTCAAGAAATAAGCTGAGACCAGAACTCGTTTTAGGTCATCAAAAGAGACCATAAGCGAGTTCTAGAGATATATATTTTTAAACTTAGTGGCAAACTATGATGAGTTTTTTTAGAGTGAAAATTTTGGATAATGATGAACTTAATAGGCCTAAATATATCTGGCTGGACGTGAGTTTTCTGAAATGTGTTTTTAGGAATTACGGAAAAGTTAAGTAAGTGGAATGAAGAAGGAAATGGTGGAATGGCAGTTTCACGTCTGCTATCTACATTATATGTAAACATATTTTCTATTCTTTTCTTAAAAATGAATAAAAATAAAGAGAATGCTTTTAGATAATAGAGATTTATTTTTAATTACTTTATTATTTTTTGTAGTATAATTTATTTTAGTTTGAATGTCTGGTTTTCCCCATGTGTAACGTATTTACGAACCAGTTGCGCTTAAGAAGCCTTCCGCGAAGGCATACCTACCCTGAAGCAGATAGCTCTCGAGTGCTTTGCTGTAGATAAATGAACCAAACCAAACCAATTTTTTTCAGGATTTAGACCGAAATGGATATAGCTTTTGGCTATCATTCTTATATTAATTAGTCTTCGTTTTCTACCCGCTCGTATAAGCTATGAAGGTAGCAATAACCTCTTTCCTGCCTTCATGGTATGGGTGATATTTCACCCTCCATCTGCTAAGCTACGTTCAGACGACGGTATAAAAGGCATAAGTGGTTTAAGCCGTGCTGCGTTGCCAGACAGCTAGTCTGTGCTATGTCATAAAATCTGGTTTAGGGCTCTTGGCATAAAGTTCGAAGTTTTCAACTTTATGCCGACTTGGGTTAAGCGTTCGACTAACCAGAGCGAACGCGCGAAACCTGAATGGGAAAATAAAGCGGGGAAGCTGTAGAGACATCCACTCATGCGCAAATTTAGTTTCTTTGAGTGGGTGTGGGTTAGACTCTGTGTCACAGGTGTGAACGGAACTGCCGCGTTTTATTCCTAGTGACTATGTGACATTTACATCACCGTCTGAACGTGGCCTTATACCAAACAATTACATGGTTTGCATTGGACCTTTCTTAGCCTAAAATTTCTAGTTCTCTTTTCTCCCTCTCCTTTTTTCTTTGTTAGTTTGTCGCACTATACACTACTGGTTAAGTTAAGAGTTCTTTAAAGAAGGAATTAGAAAAATGGATTATTTTGAAACTCAGAAGAGCCAAAAGGCTTTAATTTGTGATGGAAAATCTTTTCGATCGATTAAAATATACATATAAAAGCGGGAAATGTCATTGGGTTTGCTTATCTAACCATTGCAATGGAATTATTCTAACCAGTAAAGTCGCACAAGAGATGAAGTAAAAATCCAAGTACAGAAACGTAAAATGAGTTGTTTTGGAAGATGTTGGGAAGAATTAACACCCATTCCAACGACATATAGGTGTAAAATGAGATTCAAAGTTTTCACTAAGGTAATACAAAATAAAACTAAAATTAAAATATCGATACTGTATTGTTTTCGTTTTTAAACATATCCCAACGAGACAGATCACGATAAAAAAAAAAGTTTTATACAGTGAAAAGCACTGACTTTACTCTCTCTTATTTGTAGAAGGAGGATGGAAACAGAGACTGTGTTACAAATGATCTGAGGGGTATGTCCTGATCAGGCTCAGTTGGGAGTAAAATTACTGAATACTTCGCCTGAAGGCTCAAATGGGAACAAAACTGTTCAAGCTGTTTTGGAAACTGGCTCATTTGACACTAAGCCTTTATTATTTTTTTGGGGGGGGATGTAATTTTTTATTCAAATAGTAATTGGAAGGCTTACAGAAATTGGTTTGTTCTCCTTTTTTTTTTTCCTCACCCGGTTATGTGGCGGTAACTGTGTATATTTATTGCACTACCCTTTTCATGTTACCTTAGCCATTGTAATTTTTTACATTTTTACTTAGCTAAATTACTGTGATATAACTAAAAGAGCTTTATATATATATATATAAAAGAGAGAGAGAGAAAGAAGTCAACGTTTTTCGCCAAGGGAAAATGTTAACTCTGCTCCAGCTAGCTTTCTGTATAAAGGCTATTT
>KK122327.1:60726-92754 GCA_000611955.2 Stegodyphus mimosarum
TATATATATATATATAAATTCTAAATACGTGTAATATATTTAACTCAGTGGATAAAACAATTAATTGCTTTAGTAGTTCGTGTGAGAATTCTGTTGTCGTTTGTTTTTTTACATCGGTTAGCTGTAAATTGCGCGCATTTTACAGAATTCAACTTTCGGGTCGTTTCTTCTATTAATAAAATTCAAAATTCCATACTTAAGAATTCCGTTTCGAATATGAACTCCTGGATTATATATAGGATTCCTTGCCAATGTCGTTTAATTTACATTAATCAAAATAACACAGCCTTAAAATTTCCCGCTAAGAAACATGTGGCATGTGTTAGGAAAAAGAAATGGATAAATCATCTATTGCCCAGCAGTGTTGGTCAGAAAATCACATTTTCCGTTTTTATGCAGCCAAAATTATTCAAAAAACATCTTCCATTGGCGAATTAAATGTTCTAGAAGCATTTCGCATTCATAAAAATCTTTCAGTTCTAGTTAACAATCCCTATCCCAATCCGTCTTTACTCTCAGCTTTTAAAAAAAAGTTATTTTGTTGTTGTCGTTTTTAATCAGTAGGTGGCACCAGCAGCTTTACTTACTTTACAATAATTTACTTTAAGTGAAGCGATTACTTCTCTCTTGGGGATCTTTGTGAGGTTTCACCTACTTTGTGCATTTCACCTTGGAACAGGATTGGGACTGCAGCCATCAATATTTAAACATTAATGCTAAACAAAGAAAAGGAAAGGTTCATTCAAGTAGGAGAGCTATTTATTCGATTCAAAAGAATGATTGGCGTGTCATTTAAGAACTCCTAAAATCAATGGGAAAAATTTCCGGATAGAAAATGGACGCAGGCGTTCGAAGGATCTGCCGATGTTTGAATGCACAGGTGATACAGGCTACTTCGTTGTGAAAGGCTTAAGGCCTTGGAGAAATAAGAAAAAGTCTCCATGCCTTGAAATTTTGTTTTATACAGGTTGATGTCACTGTTTGATTTGAATTTGCCTCATTGACAACATTTGACATATTCCCCACGGTCTCACATTAGCTTGTTAAGACTTCAAACATATTATCCACGAAAAAAGAACCACCGTTATGCAACAAATTTTAATAAAGTTAATACTTTCATTTTGAAAGATTTCATATAATTCTTACTATTTGTGTACTACTAAAGGTGTTACAAATGTATAAAATTTTAATCGTGGAACAGAAAAACGGGAAGCTGAATTAAATAATTTACTTACATATTTCTGTGAAAATTATTCTCTTGCTTCGTAAATAACAAATTCGTTTTGGAATTTATATTCTTTAACTTTGCTTTAACTGTGTGTTACAATGAATTAATATAAACCTGTAATAAATCTGAAAAGATCTAATCTGTAATAAATCTGAAAATCTTGACTATCACTTTTTTCTAGTTGTTCTTAAAACATTATTTATTAAGTATTAATGAAGAATTAAATATACAGCTATAAATTTATTTTATAATAATGATATTTTTTACGATACCTTGATGCTTCTTAGTAGTAGTCTCAAACTGGCAGCCCCTCAAGCAGTTTTATGCGACCCGCGAAGATATTTCAATTATGCATTTGTTGCAAATACGGAATTGCAAAAATTTCAAGGTTTTAATTATTTAAAATCCGATTTTCTATTATTTTCATTTCTATTACAAATGGACATTAATAACACACCAGATAAATTTACAAATTGGTGTAATTAATTTAGAGTACGGTAAATATCTTACTTAAAGATATGAAGATACAGATTTTATTAATGTTCATTTGTTCTTGTCAAAAAACGAATAAACTCTAATAAATGAGCTCCTAATGAATAAACTAATGTTGCGTTCTACGGGTTCGTGGATTTGAAGTAATTGATGGTAACACTTCATGAAGAATTAAAATGCAGTTTATTCACCAGTAAGCACTATTATACAGGACAATTCTAAAGACACGTTACAGTCGTCGAAAAGCTACGACAAACACGCTGAAACAATCAGCAACACAGCCTTCAGGCTATCAGTCTATAATAGTGAAGACAGCTTCAAGGCATAGAGCTGAGTACAGTCTGTCTATCATAAGAAAAGCTCTTGCCAATTAGTCTGTAGCTGGCTGTTGCCGTAGAAACGAGCCTTGAGCCATTTTCCGTAGGAGTGTCTTGAAGATTTACTTTTCAATTTGCCATCTTGGCGCATTTAAAGACGAATTGGCAACCCTTGGTTCTTCCCTACTTGAAATGTACTAGCCCTGATGCTATAGCGACCGTCACTCGCCAGACACTGTGGCAGGAGCTATTCTTCTCGTAGACAGACAGTACAACTCCCAACTCGGCCGATCGCACTCAAGCTAATCTCTGAACTAAAGTCTCTACTTACTCCGCATACAGGGTATGTATAGCTTTAACCTACTTTCGAGAGTATTCCCAAAAAACCGCTAAGAATGCGGTCTAAAATGTTCTTGCTTCGTATGTGTCATATCACCAATTTTGTCACCAGGACATAGCCAAATGAGCGATTTCGCGTCAAATCTGGCAATCCTGCTTTTCATTGTTACTTTTTGGCAATCCTAATCCCATTTTTGCTGGTAAGTTATCATACCGCAGCTGGACATTTCGCAGCACTATTATAAATGAATCAAAAATGAATTTTTGCAATACGAATACAAGTGCAAACTCAAAACGAATTTTTGCACTAATCGCTTTGTTTGGAAATTATTTATATGTGAATAGCTTTTTTTTACACTTTAAAAATAATACGAAAAGAGTCGATTGATCGATAAGCGTCTACAAACCGTGATGAAAATGATTTTTAATAATCTTTCTGCAAGGCTACTAATTTTACCAGAATCGACACGTCATCAAGTGTCCAGCTGTAGTAAGAAATAAAGAAGTTTATAATGATTAATATGCAAACGTATGTAATTTTATTCGTGCTTGGAAGAAAAAATTAATAAATAAGAAAGAGAGATTAGGTTGTTATTATTTATTCCCAAGTTTTGTTCCACTTGATAAATTTTATTTGAAAGCTTACAAAGTTTCCATAATTTATTTTAATTTTAAATTAAAGTAAGTTATTTAATTAAACATGTTAGAATTATTTGAAAGAAATGCCAATATAAGAACTATTTATTTAGCTATCAATATATTTGAACTGCCGTATGTAACCAATAAGTCACTTAACTAAACCCAAAATTTAGATTTCAAATACAAAATAAATATAAATTTTTTTCCCCCTTTGCGACATTACTGGTTGGCAAGAAAGTAGTTCCGGTTTGCACAAATAGCGTTATGTTCGTTTTGTTATTCATCTGTCATTCTTACAATTTTTTTTTTCTTTTGAGATTTGACAGCTGATACTTCTAGGTTGCCACAGAAACAAATTCTGTGTATTTTTGTTTACAACTGTTAGTTTACAGTCAGTTTTAACGTGGGGTGCAAAACTGAACATTTTCGACATATTTTACTGTTTTATTTTCATAAAGGTAAGAAAGCGGCTCAGAACGTATGTGTCAGAATTGGTTTAAAAATTTTCGTTCTGAATTCACTTGAAGATGACCAACGTTCTGGCCGACCTTCTGAAGTTGTTGATGACAAAATTAAAGCCATACTTTAATCGATCTGTCTTATAACTGTGTCAGAGATTGCAGAAAATTTAAATAACACGCACAACATTTGAAAATCACATAAGATGTCTTGGACTTTTTAAGAAGCTCGATATTTGGGTTCCGCAGGAAATCAAAGGAATTCACTTAAAACAACGAATCAATATTTGCAATATGCATTTCAAGCGTAATGCAGTCGTCCCTTTTTTTAAACGAATTGTCACTGGTGATGGGAAATAGATCGTCTGCAATAGCATTAATTGAAAAAGATCATGGTGTAAGCATGATGAATTAGCACAAATCATATCGAAAACTAAATTGTAGCAGAAAACGTTCATGCTATCAATTTGGTGGAATTGCATAAGTTCTGTATATTTTAAGCTGCATCCAAGTAATCAAACAATCAACTCAGATGTTTACTGCCAACTGCTTATGAAGCTGGAGGATGTAATCAAAGATGCAGACTAGGCAACTCACAAAGAAATCGCGTTGCACCACTACCATGCGAGGTCTCACACATCTTCAGCAACACGGACGAGATTATTGGAGCTTTGTTGAAAGTGATGTCGCATTCCTCGTAAGTACCGACCTTGCACCATCGGATTATGATTTGTTTCGAAGTTTGCAAAACTTCTTAAATGGTAAAAACTTCAATAATAAAGATTACCTCAAATAGCACTTGGTTTATTTTTTTGCTATTAAAAGTCAGAAGTTCTATGAGCGCGGAATCATGAAGTTACCAGAAAGATGGCAAAAGATCATCGAACAGAATAGAAGATATTTGACTGATTAAAGTTAATTTATTGTTTAGAAAAAATTAGTTTTATTTCGCACTGAAAAACCGAAATTACTTTCTTGACAACCCGGTTCTTATTAAGATTTACGTATGTGTTGAGGTATTTTTGGTGAGCGAAATTTAAAATTTATTTGAAATGTTTTTACTTCCTTGTACTAAGTAGAAAGGAAATATTGCAATCGCGAAAAATTTCGGGTATCATATTTCAACGAAAATATCCATTTTGACCGCTATCGAATGCAAGTTAACGATGTTTTTGCGGGATATCTAAACGTAAGGACAGAATAAAGGACTCTTTTTTCCCCAAAAAATTTATAAAACTGATTTAAAATGGATTCTGAAGACATTTTTTTCGTAGCGTCTATGCGTACGCACGTATGTATGTATGTATCCCGCATTACTCAAAAACGAATTCTCTCAGAACGTTGAAATTTTGTATATAGGACTGCTATAATATGTAGATGTGCACCTCGTATTTTGGTTTCAATCAGCGGCACCAAAAGTATATAAATGTATGTATATATGTATATCCACTCTGTTACTCGGCTCACTGAACTGTTTTTTTATTCTTATAGGTTGTTAAATTTCTTATTTTTTGCTTTAAAAATGATTGAATTATGTTGTTCTTATCTTCCGGTGAAGGCTTTTATGCCTTTACTTAACGTGCATATTATAGTTGTAGAATTGTCAACAATTTAAAAGTTTTTTCAGTGTGGCTAAGCCTAATTATTTTGACCACAGCTTCCATATTTTTTTACATTTGAAACTTAGCAGAATAGTGTATTTGTTGAAATCTAGAGAAACTAAGCTTCGCAATAGCAAAGGTAACGCCTTCTTTTATTATTGCGAATTAAGTCACGCGTAATCCATTCTGGAATTTATTCGAGGAAATAAGTGTTTAAGATTTACTTCGTACTTTTTAATATAGATATTTTGAGTTTTTATGTATTTTTGCCTTGTTGCAAAGTGAGATCTGAATTAATTGAATGAGAAATACTGAATCGTCTGTGTAAAAACTGTTTCTTTCTTTATTTTTTTTTTGTTTAATTTCTTTTATTCGTTGTTTTAGATTTATCGTAATGTTTGAACAGAACATGTGGCAACGATTAGATAATTCTTCAAATGCTATACATCATTCTGAGTTATAAAATGAATGAGATGTAACGTTGTTAACTGAACTTAGCTTCAGAGTGTCGCTATGGTAAACAGATATATTGAATTTTAAAGAGTTTATTTATTCTATTGTGGTTTATGCGCTATCGACGAAGTAGATTTAATTCAATCCAATGAGTTCAAGTGAAATGCTAAATGCGTATAATTTAATATTCCTTACAAGGAAGTCAGGTGGTGTACACATCAAATTTTTTAGTTTGCTAGTACAGTTTTTCATTTTGTTAAAATTTTTTTGGCCCATTTTTAGTTTCCAAATTTTGAGTTCGTCAGGCATGCAGGTCTGACTTTCAGACCTCTACTTTATAAGAGTAAAAACTACCGAAATAAATCATAGCTGATATATATGTGAAGATGTTTGTTTTTTTAGCCGAAGTATCTGTTTTTTAAAGATATCCACCGCATGCTTTATCAGAAAGACTTTTAGCAAGTTGAATTTTTTCTCCTTGCCTTACGATCAAGTCTTTTCTCCATTTCTGCTTCTAGTCACGTTTTCCCCTCTTTCGTGTTAAGAAAAGGATTGACGTTTCAAGAATGCTTCTTTAGCAATGATTGTTCGAATCGTTTCGCATATTTATTTATTTCAAAAATACGTAGAATAGTGTATGAATAATTTTCATTTTCGATTCCAGTCTCAGTTTTCGTCTGAAGTAGTCCGAACTGTTTTATTTTTTACTTTGGCACATTTTGAAACAATTTGACATACATTTTAAAGTCAAAGAGTGGTGTTCGAGGAAGATCGGAAAGTGCTCGTTTTACAGTGTTAATGTTGAGAAATATACTGTTAAGTTTAAATTTTGAAGTGTTTCTGTTTCAAGAACAATAGCTTCAAAAAAAAAATCTTAACGTTTTCAGAATAATAACGTGAACAGAAATGAATTTGTTAAAAAATTCTTTCTAAAAGCATCCAGTCCTATTTAGGGAGACAGTCATAATGCGTTTTGCCATAATAAAATTGCCAATCCAGTCTCCAGAGTAAAGAATAAGAACACATCCATATAATATAATGTGTCGAGAACAAAATTTTCAAGAAATTTAAATCTTTAAATATTTAAAACAATAAGTTAAAAAACTCACATTCATTTTTTGATTCCGTCTTCTATTATCTGGATGGGAATTCTGAATAAACCTGAGAATTACCGTATTTTCCCCACTATTTAGTTTACTTGCGATATGCAGAGAATTTCAAAATGGAGGCAATAAATCGGGCGTAACCATAGTTTAATTTTCATTATTATGTGCGAGTAAATAAATGCAGGATATTTATAAATAAGATATTTAAAATGGCGCTGCCAATTTTCATCCGGATATGCTGCTATGTGAATGAAAACCGAAGTTATTTGACCAAACGATCCGGCTTGGTTGCCACATTCTGAATCTTAAATCGTACTGCAATCGATGCCTTCATGTTGCATAAAATCAAAGTGAATAGTTTAAATAACATTATTAAATGCAACATATATAAAACTCTCTCTTCATATACGAATGTATAAAACACAATCAGAATATGATAAATGTTTAATAAATAGATGATAAAAATGTGATAAATAAATGAACTGGATTGTTGAATAAATGCTTAAAAGGAGAATAATTATTAATCTTCAAAACTGTAATTGTTTGTAATGTTGAAATATTTTCTAAATTTGCGAGGCTAGCATCCGGCTGTGGCATCTCTGATGAAATCAAAGATTTATAATAAACATGAAGTATGTGTAATTGAGCGATAGCTTGAGAACGTTTCGAATAGAAAATAGTATTTTTTAATCTCGAACTCACTGCATGAAGCGCTGTTATAAATTAATATTACTAACCATTGGGTGACGCTTTCGAAGTCCTGATTCTTCATGATTCCTTTTTGATTTGTGCCTGTCGGAAATATAGTAATTAAAATGTAATTATGCCTAGTAATTGTGGAGGCGTATGCCTAATAATTATTTATATAAAGTGCTGTATTAATTATATAAATAAAGTATACATATGTGTTTGTGAATATCGGTTCTGTATAATATTAAAATATTGATTTAATCTGATATTTTTCGAATCGCCTTAAACTTACAAGATTTCATGAGAAGACTGCAGATTGCTTACTAGGAATTGCGGGTTCAATGTTTGGTGGTACTATTTACCATTCCATATTATATTAAATTGTGATATATGTTATCTAATTTGTTTTATTTACGTGGAATATATTAAATTTTCTTTTGATTTTATCAGTGTCACTAGAATCTACAAAACCGGTTTTTTCCGGAAGAAAAGCAGACACCGTTTTATCGATTGTAATAGCCGAGTTGATATGCATCTTACGTAATGAAACTTTTTATCTTGCTAAAAGCTTTAAATTTTGTTAAAAAGAAAAAAGAATTTAGATCTTTTGTATTATCTATTAATCTCTTAAAGGAGAGAGACTCGAGAAAATAAATTAACTTTTCATCTCTATAAAAACATCGCACAGCTTATCTCCGTAAATTAGAGCAAAAAATAAGCGGAAGTTCTAATCTAAACTACAGAAACTGGGTTTTTGTTCTTCGAACGTTAACTCGAAACTCGCGCGGTTTCCCAGGTGAAAGAACGCCCTTCCTCGCCCTCCCCCCCTTTCTTATCGCGCGCGAAAAAAATAACTTTTAGGTTATCGTCTGTTGTTGCCAACCCTTTTTCCTCTTAAATGTCGGCCATTACAAACCACTTAGACATCATCCAGATTAGAAAGGAAATTGAACGGAAATTTCCTTCGGTTTTTGGCAACTTTTTTCACCCCCTTCCTTCTTTCTACATATGGCGATTGGCGGAAGTTGCCATCAAAGAATGGAAAGTTGCGAATTTTTAGGGGCCTAGGAGGTGGTTTTTTTTTTTTTTTTTTTTTTTTTTTTTTTTTTTTTTTTTTTTTTTTTACATTATTATTCACACATCTGGGGACTTTGTACATATTAAGTTACGTAATAGTTTTTATTCGTATGTTAAATTATATAATATTGTATATTAATAAAAACGGGGTGTCATTAGTTTAATAATCATATTTTTATGCGCATTGGCTAATGTTGCTAAGTTATTGAAAAAAGTATTTTGCAAAAACTGCTAGCTTTCCCGTTTGTTGTTGAAATACTTTTTATTAATATTTACACTACTCTGACAACTGTCTAAGATATAGTATTTTGGATAATTTCTGAAAGGACCTGTTGATTGACTTCTATTTTTGTTAAGTTAATGAATGTTGAGTTACAAACCGAGCGATTTAAAAGCAAGTGTGTTGCCACTCGGCAAAGTAAGATATCTTGGTATTTCAAATTTAATCATCAAACTCGGGATTTAAAACAAATGTGCTGCCGCTGCCCAAAATAAAATCTTTTTAGCTTTCATGCTTTAGTTCATCTGTCTGTTATATAGATGAACAAACTAAATGATATAAAAGTAATAAACGGAATTCTTCACCTTTATTATTATTAATTACAACTTGTACCCGTGAAATGACATTAGCTGGGATTCATTAAAAAGATTAAGATTTTTTTTTATAATAATTATTTTAGGCGGCTGCTTGCGCAAGCGTCTAGTAAAATAAATAAATAAAAATTTCGAAGTCATTGGCCCTTTACAATGCTCGTCTTTGTAAATTTTTATGCCGGCAATTTTCGTCATACTTATATCGTTCCAGTGTCATTTATAATTTTTCATCGAGTCGATCAATTTGCGAGTGTTGCCATTCGAAAAATTACGAAATTTTTTTCTCTGTAACCGTAAGAACACTGTTGGTTTAAATCATCACAATCTCGAGGGCATACATTCAAATAACACTATCTGAAATTTCTTTTCGATTGGTTGAGCGAATAGACCACTAGGGATATCGGGGAAGTTTTTTTTTATGATCACGCTGTAGGTACATACATGCATTTCTGAATCTTAACCGGATAATAGAAAAGTACCAAATGTTTTGAGAATACTACGTCTTGAAAACTGAAACACTGAAAGCAAAAAATGAGAACTTTTGAAGATTTGCCTAGCATTAAATCTGCATGAAAAAGAGCATTAATCTGCATGAAATGCCCCCAAAGAATCATGGAATTGTCAGTAATATTACTGTCATAGTTTTTAATAGAATAGATTCATTATTTTATAGATTTTTTTAAAATGTTACTTTCATCGTAGAAGAGAGTGTTAAACCCTATTATAGGAAAACTGATTTTTGCAACCATATGCCAAACGGATTTACTATAAGATACTAAAACAAAAGATATGTCTTCCAGCAGAAATGCACCTTAAGAAATCTACTTTCGTCTTCGCTTTTCCTTGTTCTGCTCACAATTAGTTCCGTAGTAAATTAAAATTTACGAATTTACCTTACAGTGTCTTCCCACCAACTGTAATGAAAAGTTAATAATTGTTTTGCCACATTTAAAAAGCCTGAATTGGGAAACCCTAAATGGGACATTACTGTCTCTAATATTTACTTGCGCACATGCGCATTCCATTTTGCATAAGAAATGTGCTTTTTCATTGAGCCATTCGGCCAAATACCAAGCCCGCGCCAGAAATTTTCCATCCAGATCAATGGAGCATGTCTGGATGTTTATGGATCGTTGAAGGTGCTGATGACAGTAGGGCTGAAACGCATGGCTGGTCAATCTTTTACCTGAAGAACAACACTTGACGTTAATTATCTTGGTGCACACAGGCTTTGTGACCGGGCACTTACAGTGTGGGAGAAATAATTCTTATTGTCTTATATGTAGCTTTTAATGCTGAGGTTTTTTCTAATTTTCTAATGTTGTGTTTTCTTTTCTTTCAGAAGTATGAATTTCATACTGAATCTGCTGTCGTGTTGTGCGACTGATGTGATAACAGTTTGAAATATTGGTAAGTTTTCTGTATGTTATTATTATTATTAACGGGGGCAGTCGTAAGTCCACCTAGTCGACGTAAGCCGGCCATATGACTGATAGGAGAACCGGCCGATCCAAAGAAAAACGAGGGAGCAAGCAGCTCGGCTGCGTCCCCCCCCCGGAAAAATTCAAATCAACAAAATTAATATGTGTTAATACATGAAAAATATAAAAAAAATAAAGGATTCCTGCAAAATCATGGTCGCTAAAGCATTTAGATATCTCATGGCAATTCAATCCCCTTCAGCAGAACATATTCTATGAATGGATGCTTGTAATTTCTTGTTGCAAATATGATTATTAGCAATGGCATTAAATCTGTGTGCTTTAAAATCATTATCAAAGTTGGTAAGGGTGCTTGTCTCTTTGTGCAGATCAGCTTGCATTTTTCAAAACAAAATTTTCAAATGGGATCGTGGCATAACGGCTGGCATAATTCGCAAGTGCAACCGAGGAAGGGTTTTTTAGAACGAACCAATGGGCTGTCGGTAGTATTTTCTGTTGTATTACGTGAGCTTTGCCGCTGTTTTAAAGTACGATGGTTGAAAATTTTCTATCATCCAATTTCCTATGCAAAATAATTAAATCATCGTGGATATCTTGTGAAATTTTCCTGTACAAAATTAGATAAATCACTGTAAAAACAGGTTGAAAAAATTAGAAAGGAATACATATACATGCTGAAAATTTGGAAGTAAAATGTAATAATCAGCTTTCAAAGATTTAACATCACAATAGTACGTAGTAGAAGCTCATTGTCTGTATTCGAAGCACCGGCCTCGATTGCAATACCAAGTGTGCGCTCGAGATCTATACGTCCAGGTATATATGTAGTCAATTAAATGGCAGTGACGTAACTAGTGGAGGGGGCTGTTCGCCCCGGGGGGTACTTTTTTTTTGGGGGCGGCATTTTTTGCTTGAAACATTTATTTATAGGAGGTGCTTACGTGGATCGTCGAGAAAGGGGAAGAATAACGAGATTACGAGTTGCTATGTGGAATTAAACTGAGCAGAAAAATAGTTTTTACTCTAGATAAAATATTTAAAGAAATGACCATTAGATTTCAATAGCTGCTTAGTCTTGTTATGGAAACTTTAGAAAGAAAAATACAAATATCAACAAAATTAAAATCACGGTGACATTAATAAGAAAGCACTTCTTTTTTAAACTATATCAACGTATTGTTGTGTTATACGGGTTCGTGGATTTGAGAGTATCCGATGAAAACACGATGCAGAACAATAAAAAGCACAATTTATTTACAAGAATCACTATTTACAGCACAGTTCCAAAATTACCTTTAAAAGCGTCGAAAATCTACAATAAATACGCTGAAACAATCAGCAACACAGCTTCAGGCTGTAACTGTAAAGGTAGCTTCACGGCAACACTAAATTCATAATAAACACCGTGGAACAATCACCAATACACTGTCAAGCTATATTGTAAAGATAGCTTCACGGCAAATCATTATCTCGATTTTTTTCCGTTCACAAAACTCTCTCGTAGCAGCTATTCTCACAACTAATCACACTGCTCGCAACACTTCACAATACTTCACAATTACTTGCTCTCAGAAACGCAAGGGTTTATATAGCTTTTCTTAAAGTTCCACACGTTTCGAGAAATATCTCGACAGGAAGTTATTCTAGAAGCTTCCCGATTGGACCATGGGATAGCGCCAATTTGGTCGCCAAATGGGCGATAAAGTCGCCAGTCTGGCAACCCTACCATACACTATTTTATGGCAACCCTAATGCTATGCCGGAAAGCTTACATACAGGCGCAACCGCCGAATTTTTCGCAACAGTATGATTTCCGTTATTACTGAAGCAAACGAAAATGAAGTTAAAGGCAATATTTTTGTATTTTGCGGTTTTTTTTTAATACTATAGTTGCAGTATTTATTCTAAAATACAACAGCGGAAAATTTCGTAAATTGTGACACTACTGCGGACTTTCCTCACAACTGCTTAATTGTTGTTAGTTGTGAGAAGATTTTTCAAAATAAAAATCATTGAAGAAGTATTTAATAACTGCAAATGTTTATTTTGAGTTTAAGGAATCTTTCCATACAGTCTACATAACAGCAACCGGAGCAGTCACATAGGTCTCTACAATTCTGTCGATGGTTTTTGCTAATAAACAAATGCAAGCAAAACTATAATATAATTTTAAAATGTTGGAATTAAAGTTCTTCAAAAATAAACAAAGTTTTAATTTGTTTCCTTGTATGTCATTTTGACATTTTTTAGTTATTTGTTTGTATATCAAGAGGGGTATCAAATTCGGGGATCTCTCCAGGTGGCAAACTCAGAGACGGCCCCAAGAGGGAAAAGCTCTGACTACGCCGCTGTTAAACGGGCTGATGAATAATTATAGATGAATAAACTCAATATGTATTGTCATTGGCCAAAGTATTTGGACACCCGTGGTGACAGAAAGAGTCGAGAGGTCCATAGCTGTTTTGATTGAGTACATCCCTAACTAATGAAATCTGAAAAATTTAGCGATGTGAGGGGCGCAGCCCGACCCTTCTGGCAGAGTTTACGTCGCCCTAAGGTCTTTTTATGGGCGGAACAACTTAGTATCTTTTTATGGGCTGAAGAATTTAGTATGTTTTTCTGTACCAAAACTTCTCAAAAAGATGGACCTAATTTAAATACCTTCGTTCCAATTTATTTCGCCAATGACAAGGATTCCTATCGTATCGCTGTTAAGTCACAGGGAATAGTTAGTTACCGGCTCGTCGAAATTTTATGGCAGTTATTGATTTCCTGACTGTAATACATTATTACACATTTAGGACACTAGATTGACATGCTAGCAATTAGCAGCTATAACGGAAAGCATTAACAATAAGTTTAAATAAATAAGTGAATTATAGTCATATACTAGAAAGTTTTCAAACCCACTGGCGCTACTTTTTCATTTATTGGCTTTTTTTATTTTTCATTTTGACGCTTCTTTTTCATTTAACGTCGCCAAACTTCTGGGATGGAAATAACTAAGATAGGCTCTCTTTTTAGAATTATGTAACGATTTTACAAATTCATTCTTGATTAATTTCAAGAGTTGAAACTGTATGGAAAAAGTAACATGACAGCATTATTACAGAATAAGAAATACAAGCTTTCCCGACACCCGAGCGCATCGTACTGTCTCGGCATTTCGCAGATTTACTCTTACAAAATGAAAAACGGATACACCGCCAAACGGAGGTGTCTTTAACTAGTCCACAGTTCTAAAAAATCTTTTAGTTCTTCATCATCGCACATGTTATCCGAATTGAGATCAAAGAGTTTGGGTTTATAATTCATATTTCCGAACGTTTAAATTCTCCTCCTCCTTAAAATACCCATCAAATCACATTGATAACATTTCCAAATGGTTCAAAACTTTTTCGCATATTTCACAAAAACGTCACACACTGACGTTAAGATTAAGCGCGGCAAATCTGTTATCAACGCACGTGCAAGAAATGGGTTTTGTATGCGTACCAATGTCGTGCGCGTAATTTTTAAACAATTTTTTTAAATTTATTTTAAATAAAAAATGAAAATGTTATCACGCACCTTTTAGAACGATACATCGCACTCCTGTTTGAAAAATTTCTACTTTAGGTAACATAAAAGGTGCTGAAATTTAAAATTTTATGTTGTTTCTCAGAAAATGAAAGCAAGCTAAATACATCTGAAACTCCTCCCCCCTTTTTTTATCCACCATAACTTTTTTTATTCATTTTTGGGGGGGGGGCAAAGAAACATATCTCTTTTTATCTCTTCCCACAAAATGGAAATAAAAATCTAAGAAGGATTCTATTTTAAACAGGAAATTTTTCACAGCTCTGCGGAAAGTGGCGTATCCTTGACGCGCACCTGTAAGGTGTCTTGTTTTTCACCCCCCCCCCTTATTTTTTCGTGGGGAAGGGGTATTGGGTATACTATAAGCTGATCTTTTCATTGTCGTGTCCTTCCTATGAGCTTTCGACATAAAGAGGGTTTTAGCAGATTTAGAGCACCGTGTATTATCTGAGTTGTTTATACGCTGCTTCAGGTTAAAAAGAATTTCGAAATATTTTCTCTTCAGGAGTGTTGATTTTATTTATTTATTGTTGTGTAGATTATTTTATTTATACTTTTTTCCTTTATTTCTGAGACTGTACATTAAATTCTAGAAGGATTATACGCAGATAGTTTTAATTTTTTTAAGGAATTCTTTTGGGGGATTAAAAATTTATATCCTTTTATAGCACAAGAGCTTTTAAAAAATAAGTCACAAATTTTTAATTTTAATGTAAATATTACGTTTAGTGAATTGATCGAATTGTTTGAGATATTTAAATAGTATTTTTTTTTTCCTTTCTTTTCTCTCTCTGTCTTTTTTTTTAACCAGGTATCAGGCTTCAACTAATTAATTAGGATCTGATTAATAACCTGATTAATACCCTGATTGATCAGGATCACAGCCCATCCATCAAAAACAAATTATCTATTATTATATTTATCTGTATTCCAAGTAGAGAAATCATTTTCTTTTTCATTTGTCATATTCTGTTTCAACAAAGATGATCAACCTATGTAAAATTAAAACAGAATGCATATAATGCTTTTTTTACAAAATTTAACAATGATTTTTAGTTCAAGGGGCAATTTCGCTAGGAGGACTATTAATTCCGTTTTGGCATTTTGCGTTGATTCACTACAAGCTTTGCTTCACTTTTCAAATTGTTACCATCAAATATTATCGCCCTGTTTAAAGAAATTAAATAATGAAGAATCTGCATAAATGTATGTATGTTCCTCGCACTGCGATAAAAGATAAAACAGCGGTACCTAGAGCCATCAAATATATATATATATATATATATAGGGTTTAGGGTGTACTATAGCTTTTGCATTCTTACTTGTTAATAATAGAATTATAAATTTGCAGCTAGATGCGCAGTTCTTACAAAACCATAAAACGCTATCGTTCAAGTTTTAACTTTTTAAAGAAAATTACTCTTACTTATATATATATATATATACACCCATTTTAATACTCGGCTCCGCAAGCTCAGTTTCTTTATGCTTATATGTCGGTAAACTGTGCATTTTTTGCTTTAAAAGTGACTGAATTATGTTGTTCTCATGTTCCGGTTAAAGTTTTTATGCCTTTAGTTAATCTGCATGCAATAGTTGAAGAATTATCAAAAATTTAAAAGTAGTTTAAGTTCGACTAAGCCTAACGGAGCAGCCATTTGTTTACATTTGAAACTTAACAGAATAGTGAATTAAGTCAGTTTTTGCACCTTCAATGCCTTTTTGCCGAGTGGGACCAAAAGTAAACTTTCAGATTTGTGCGCCGAAAAATCTGCCTTCTGCCCACTAGCCGAATTGCTTGTTTTGATTGATTTTCGTAGAAACTCTAATTTTAATTTGTAAAAATTGTTTTCAAACTGTTTAAACTGTATTTAGTGTTTTATGTGATTCTATATTTTGCAATTTTTAATAAAGATTTTTGAGTTTTTATGTATTTTTGCCTTGTCGCGAAGTGAGAATTGGATTATTTGAATGAGAAATATATCTCTAATGAAATTCGAGAAAATACGTTTAAACGGAATACAGGGAAAAAAAAGTGTATAATTTAATAGGCCGTACAAAGAAGTCATGTATTATCCACAAGAGATTTTTTCTAAAATGGACTCAGAATGAACTTTTTAATAACCTCTAGCTGTGCAGTTGTGCACTTCTCTTTTTTATTCCAATCGTCCGCCCGTAACATGTGTGTGTGTGTGTGTATATACAAATATATGTATAGAGATAGATAAGATAAAAATATTTGAATCAAAATTACAATTTAAATTAGCAATAGTTCATAATTCCCCCTCTCCGTTTTAAAAATCATGATAACTTCATTTCTAGACCTATTCTTCTCTTATGGCTTGCGTAACGCTTTTGACGCAGCTAATTCTGAACCTAAACTCAAAATTTCGAGAATTGAAACCATTCTCAAAATAAACAAACGAAACCAAAACCTTCTGTTGATGAGCTTCTATACTGGAATTGCGTACTTAAGCTCCAGTTGTCTTGCTCCCAAGAAGCTAATTCGTTCGCTGACATGTCGCTTAACCTCTCCTAGCTATTGTCTACGTGTCATAAGAGGTCACACCTACCCCTCAATTTTGAGTTCCACGTTCCTCTATTATTATTTTACTGAAGCGTTCTAATGTGTTACCACTTCAAGAAATGTTACAACAAAGAAAATTATGTAAGAAAATCGAATTAAAAAAAAGATTAAAATGTTTTTATTCTATGAATCTACATTTACATATGTAACTGTGACAAAACATACGGTTTCCGAAACGAAGTTTCATTTAGAACAGTTTATGATTTATGACTATTGTTTCCCACAAAAAGGTGCGTTAAATTAGGAGACATTTCTCAGGACAAACGATTCCGATACAATGCTAAATTAATATCGATTGAATTGAGCACCTGTTGAGTAGGAAAAGTGGAACTACCTGAATAAAGCAAGAAGTACGCTAATGCAATGTGGTCCTAAAAAACACTCCTCGATGTAAAACCCTCTAATTTCCTGTAACTTTGCAGTTTCGTGGCCATCTCGATCGCCCGCCCTCATGCCGATGGATTTCTGGTTCTGGGCTTGTCTTCACATCAAATCCACGAGATTTGCCAGAACTGAAAGATGCCATAAAACGTGAAGTTAGGCAGATTCCTCCTGCGATGTTACATTCGTCATTGTTGCCAACAGTCACCTGCATGGAAGTGCTATCGTCTGCGTAGGTGGTCGCATTGAAAACTTGTAACTGCGAATAAAAGTGTATTTCCCTCTCGTATCTTGTGTTGTCATTGGTCCCTTACAATGCTTTTCTTTGCAAATGATTTACGCCGACAATTTTTGTCATACGTGTACTGTTCCAACGCCATTTAGGGTTTTTCAATGCGCCCAATTTGCAACAGGGGGAAAAAAATGTGTTTTGCTATTCGAAAATTACGAAATTTTTCGACTATAGCCGTAACCGGGAGAGCTTTATTGTTTTAAGTCATCACAATCTCGAGCGCACCTTCGAATAACAATATCTGAAATTTAATTTCGGTAGTCCTCTAGGGTTTCATAGGGCAGATGGGCCGCCAGGGTAGAAGATATATTTAATGCATGAGAAATACTACAGAACCTTAGTTTCTCTTCTTTACTAAAGAAACCGAATTCTGATAACGAGAGTACTTTGTCACTTGAATACGCCATGGAATTTTGAAATTTGACGCTGCCTATCAGTGAAAGTGTATAGCAAGCGTAGATTAGATAATTAATTATGGTAGAAATTGCTTAATGAAGGAGTTTCTAAAGAAAATTTCAACAGAATTTCATTTATTGCATTTCAGTGACCTTGTTTGCTACTTCGTAACAGAAAGATTTAATTTTAAAGTTAAATATCATACGCTTTCCTGAATGGCAACACATTTATACGAAGAGATACTAAGTATTCTCTTTGAGGCAACTCTTTGCTTTAAAATAGCCGAGTGTGTTAATTAAAACTGAAGGATAGTACCTTATATTCTGCAGAATGGCAACAGTCTGGCACGCTGGAGATCAAAATGTCTTATTTCGAGCAATTTTCCACAACTTTTGACTTTCACGTCGCTGAGTGTGTTAAACAAAAATTCGTTAAATTTGTGCAAAGTATGAAAAAAAAAGTCAAAAGCAAATTCGAAATTTAAAATTTGGGCTTCCAGGTGCCCATGTTCATGTGGAACATTATTTGTATTAAAAATTCGGTAGCTCTAGGTGACGTCGTTTTTCCACAATGCAAGAAACATACATACATATGTTCGGTGTCTGAAAAGAGCATTGCTTGGCAGCGTTGTTTTACGCCAAGCACAGTTTGGCTTTAGTGTAACCCTAAAGTTATTCCGTTTTTGCTCATTAGTATCTATGCAGATTGTCTTGATGTAAGAGCATATGGTTGCTCGCTCTTAGCTAAGTTACATAGGTAGCTATAAGCACATGCGTGTGCTAGTATTCAATAATGTTGTTCTTGTTAAAATAAATTTGTTATTGTTAATATTACAGTCCATTTACTGAAGTTAAGTTTCATTAAATAAGTTTGAGCTATCTTCGGCAAGAACACATAAATACAGGTTCTGCATTATTTAATATCTTTTAAAATAATACTTGGCAATAACATTTGGTGACAACAATTTGAAAAATGATTCGGATTCAGATATTACGCATGAAAAGTGAGTTTCGAGACTTACAGCACCTCTGGTCCTAAAAGAAAAACTATACAGCCAGTCGCCCAGAAATTTGATTTTCTTATCTCAATGAACTTCGTGCGTTCTTCAATTCCGTAAAACAGTACTTATATTAAAAACTGCTCTAAGAACTTTTATAATAACCATAAAAAATCTGATGTGTACACCACATGACTTCTTTCTACGGAACGTTAAATTATATGCATTTTTTCTTGCATTTCATTTAAACTTATTAGATTGAATTAAATCTACTTCGTCGATAGCACCTAAACCACAATAGAATAAATGCACTCTTTAGAATTCACTGCATTTGTTTACCATAACAAAACGCTGGCGATAGGTGGTTCACTTAACAGCGTTACATCTCATTCATTTTATGACTCAGAATGCACAAAAATTATGTATATCATCTGAAGAATTATCTAATCGTTGCTACATGTTCTACTCAAATACTATGTTAAATATAAAACGATGTGTAAAAGAAATTAAACAAACAAAAAGAAATAGTTTTTCACAGACGATTCAGTATTTCTCATTCAATTAATTCAGTTTTCGCTTCGCGACAAGGCAAAAATAGATAAAAAAACTCAAAATACCTATATTAAAAATTACGAAGTAAATCTGAAATACATATTGCCTCGAATAAATTCCAGAATGGATTAAACATGATTTAATTCGCAATAATAAAAGAAGGCGTTATCTTTGTTGTTGCGAAGTTTATTTTCTCGAGATTGGCAACAAATCCACTATTCTGTTGAGTTTCAAATGTAAACAAATATGACTGCTATGCTAACAATAATTAGGCTTAGCTGCATTTAAACAGCTTTTAAATTGTTGATAATTATGCTATTCAGGTTAACTAAATTTATAAAAATCTTAAACGAAAGATAAGAACAACGTAATTCAATCATTATTAAAACAAAAAAATGCGCAATTTACCAACATGTAAGAAAAAAAAAAAAACTGAGCTCAGAGAGCCGAGTAACAGAATGGATATATATATATGTATGTTTATTTAATTTTGATGCAGCCGATTGCGACCAAAAAGGGAGGTGCACATCTACTTGTTATAGCAGTCCTATATAGAAAATTTCAACATTCTGAGGCTACTTGTTTTTGAGTTATTTGAGAGACATACGTACTTACGTACGCACAGACGCAACGAAAAAATCTCTTGATAATACATTTTAAATCAGTTTTATAATTTTTTTTGGGGGGAAGAGTCTTTTATTCTGTCCGTACGTACGGATGTCACGCAAAAACATGGTTAAATTGCATTCGATAGCGGTCAAAATGGATATTTTCGTTGAAATATGGTACCCGGAATTTTTCGTGATTACAATACTTCTTTTACTTCGCACAGTAAAAGTAGAAATATAGAAAAGCATAAGAAAGGTTCAAAAGTGAGCATAAAAGTGTATTACAAATTGTGAAATTGTTGCATGCATGGAAACTTCAACAAATATTAAATTTAACTTTTTTTTTTTTTTTTTTTGCAGTATTATTAACATTTTTCTCAGCCTAACATATTGCAAAACAAATGCCCAAATTTTTTGCACGGGAAGTAAGGAAGGCAAGTCTGGATACATACTCTTACACTTAAAAACAGAAAAGAAGAACAAAATTTATTTTACTACTAGTCTTAGATTTATTGCAGGAACCATCCCTTCACACACATATACAAAAGTTCATGATCTTGGGGCCAATTGATGAATTCAGCGGTAATGAGGTGGGATAAGAAAAGAGAAGAAAAAGGAAAAAGCGAATGAAAGGAAGATTTACAAGTGTGAATGATCGAATTCTAAATGACTTGAATAACCATATCGGCCATAAATCAATAACTACAATAGCATTACTTAGCAGCAGTGAGAGCAACTGGTTTCTTAACAGAGAGGAATACAAATTTGGCACGTGGCTAAGCAATCGCGCAGAACTCTTTGAAGACTTTACAACAACAAACAAATATAGACTTAGTACAATTGGGACGACGAAATCGCGATGTGTTTTGAAACCTAACTATTCAATAGTCGAGTGGTATTCTTCTTAAAACAGTACAAAGTGATAATTCTCTTTCATTCATAATCGATTAACCACGTAGCGGTTTTCCTGCACGTTTTTGAGCAACGTGCTTTGCTCGTATGTGGCACAGAATATCATTTTCAAACTCTGAATTTTTTATTGTCGCTTTTTATCTGGCTTGCTTTTTGATTCACAAATGACATTAATTAACAGTAAAACGAACTTTATACAGTTGTTTTTCATGTTTGGTTGGGTGCGAAATGCGCTCCAACAAGTTCCATCGCTAAACGAAGCAGCGTTAAATAAGATTATCTTAACACGTAAATAATGGGAGTAAGTTTGTAGGGTTCCTCACTCGTTTTGGTTAAAGTAGAAGTCAAGGAACTTAGTGAACTGTGTAGTGACTTATCGCTGAGTTCAAATAACTAAAGACGTAGATTGAAGAAGGGTTAACTACCCTTTATTTTCATTCAAAATACGATGAATAGTTGGCCCCTTTCTCGGGCTTACAACAAAGCCTCCACTTGGGCTTAAACTCAGAATAAGAACTAAATTATAACTAACTAAAAGAGACTTAGCTGAAGCTAACACAAGTATCTAACGTAGTTGGCACTTAATTTAAACTAGCCAGCGAATAAACGTAATAAACGGCCGAGCGTAACAGCTTCAAAAGAGATTTATCCCGAAGGCAAACACGCGCTACTCAGGATTCCTAGCTCTCTCCCACGAAGTGAGTTGAACCTTCCTTAAATACTACTTCTAACTCATTTGCATTCAACGCGATT
This sequence comes from Stegodyphus mimosarum, assembly GCA_000611955.2. Classification (NCBI taxonomy): domain Eukaryota; kingdom Metazoa; phylum Arthropoda; class Arachnida; order Araneae; family Eresidae; genus Stegodyphus; species Stegodyphus mimosarum. The sequence goes on from KK122327.1 coordinate 82,220, forward strand.
CTAAAAACTCGTTCTGGTAGGGAGTTGTAAGTGGAAACAAGAATCGATAGAAAAGCACTTTGAAATTAAAATAATTGTTATAAAATTAAAATATACCTTACAAATGAAACAGAAGAAAGAATAATAAAATTTATCAGTCTTTTAAAATTATTATGTAAAATTTATTGTTATATATTGTTACGTACGTACGGGTTCATAATAAATGGAATGCATTCAGAACCGATGGTAGCTTGTTAAAATTTATTTTCACGAAAGAAACACTTTACAATTTTGAAACTTTTCACAAAAGTGCTCTTATAGTCCTTATCAATGTAACAAAGCACATTCAGTAGTTACCGCTTCAAACTGCTAAGAACATTAAACACAGCGCACATGTAAAGCGCATCTAAAGAACGAAGTTCGCACGGAGATCTGTTAGTGCTCCGAAATCAACTCTGAACTAGCTGAGAACTGACGCTGTCTCCGGTCTTATGTAGTTTTCTGCCGGCCGACGAGAAATTCACAGCACCTTTGATTTCTCGAAATTGCCAAATGGTCGCTAACTGTGGCGACGTAACTGTGGTGATTTCGCGACAAAAATTATTCTCCAAAACCATGCCAGCTTGATTGACGAGATAGACATTTACCTCAATGTTAAATGATCTTGCCCTTGTAATATCATTTTTCGGGCGGAGCTTCGATTTTTGAGGCATTTCACGTTACATTTTACAAGAGATACTGCAATTTCACATATAATTTTACAAAAAATATTTGCATATATATGTACATAATGCTTAACAACACTCTTATATTACATTAATTATAGACTTATTTATTAATGGATTAATATGGTTATTATATCCATTATTAATATGGATTTCATTTATGAAAACATTTAAGAATATCTAAAAACTTTGGAATTAAGAAGTTACGTTTGTGATGAGGAAGGTTTTTCCTCATTTGTGATTTCTTGCTTTTTTTGTGAAGTCATATGGTGTCAATTGCTTTTTTCTGTTTCGTTTATTAAGTAGTTGTCGATAACAAGACATCGGATCCTTGTCTTTGAACTTCTACCAAAATTTAAATCATTTTTTGTAAACTGATGTATAATTTAAAGTATAGTGGTTAAATGTTTTTGAGGAAATCCATTGGATGTTCCTTTCGCTTCTCATCTTCAGAAACACTAATTTCATCATGGGCGTGCACTTGTTGTTGAACTAATTTTTACTTTTTTGTACGAAGTATTGTAGTCGCAAAAATTTTGGGTGTCATATTTCAACGAAAATATCTATTTTGACCGCTATCGAATGCAATTTAACGATGTTTTTGAGGTACATTCGCACGTAAGAATAGAGTAAAGGACTCCCTCCCCCCATAAAAAATATAAAACGAATTTAAAATGGATTTTGAAAAGATTTTTTTTCGTTGCGTCTCTGCATACGTACGTACGTATGTATCTCGCATGATTCAAAAACGAGTAGCCTCAGAACGTTGAAATTTTGTATATAGGACTGCTATAACATGCAGATGTGCACCTCCTATTTTAGTTTCAATCGGCCGCACAAAAAGTATATAAATTTACGATGTGCTTAGTTTTTTTATTCTCATATGTTGGCGAATTGTGCATTTTTTGCTTTAAAAATGATTGAATTATGTTGTTCTTCTCTTCCGGTTCTCCCGGTTAAGGTTGCTATGCCTTTAGCTAACTTGCATGTTATACTTGCACAATTGTCAACAATTTCAATGTTGTTTAAATGCACCTAAGCCTAATTATTTTTAGCACAGCAGTCATATTTGTTTACATTTGAAACTCAACAGGATAGTTTATTTGATGCCAGTGTGAACAAACTTAAGCTTCGCAACAACAAGGATAACGCCTTCTTTTATTATTGTGAATTAAATCCTGCTTAATCCATTCTGGAATTTATTCGAGGAAATAAGTGTTTAAGATTTACTTCGTAATTTTTAATATCGATATTTTGATTTTTTATGTATTTTTGCCTTGTCGCGAAGTGAGAACTGAATTAATTGAAGGAGAAATACTGAATCGTCCGTTAAAACCTTTTTTTCTTAAATTTCTTTTACACATTGGTTTAGATTTATTTTAGATATATTTGAATAGGACATGTGGCAACGATTAGGCAATTCTCCAGATGATATACATAATTTTTGTGCATACTGATGAGTTATAACGTGAATGTGATGTAACGCTGTTAAGTGAAGCTAGCGCCAGAGTGTCGCTGTGGTAAACAAATAGAGTGAATTTTAAAGAGTGCATTTATTCTATTATGGTTTAGTTGCTATCGATGAAGTAGATTTAATTCAATCCAATAAGTTTTAATGAAATGTAAAGTGGATTAATTTTATATTCCGTACAAGGAAGGCATGTGGTGTACACATCAGATTTTTTAAGATTGTCATTGGAAAGATATTCATCAGTTGTAATTTGCGATATTTCTTTAACATCCTGTTTATTTATACTTTCCAACCATGTTTCATTAGCTAGCTTGTCAATTTCGTCGACACCAGCAATGAATTGTCTCGTGTGAACGTCCTTGCCGAGTCCCGGCCGTCAATTTTTTTCATACTCCTTTCAAACATTACTCAGTCACCTCATTCCAGGAAAGACTGATGCTGTTTATAGCATGCATGATATTGTTCTTTTTCGAAGAATCTGTAATTGATCGTTTATCTTTCCCATCAGTTTTATCAACCAGATTATCGGAATATCTGCCACAGATAATAAGCTTTAAAATTTGAAATTGTGCCTTAATTGATTTGTTGGATTAAGGAAATTGTGTTTGGCGGCAAGAAAAGGTCTTTTAATGGAATGTAGGCTATTGAGTCGGGCAATTACATAGAGCATTATCAGTCAAACGTTTGCGGTTGTAGTATTTTTAAATTTGCAATAGCCTTTAACAGACGGGCAAAATGTTTGGCAAACGAATTCGCTAAAATTTTTATAGTGATTCCAGACTTTTTTTTTTTTTTTGGAATCCCAAGTTACTGGTAAAGATGATTTTGAAATCCTGTTCAATGCTTTTGAGGTTTTGGAACGATAAACAAGCAGTGGTTTCAATTTAAAGTCTGCATTAGCATTATCATCCAGTAGAAGGGTTATGCAATCTTATGCATTTTTAAATGTTAATCAATCCATGCGGCGTTCTTTTTCAGAGAATCCTATTATTACCCCAGTAATACAGAAACAGTGTTATAAGCGGAGGTCTTATTATAGGTGAATTCTTATCGGATTGTGTGTACTAAATTTTCTACAGATATCAATTAGAAATATTTCTGTTGAATATTTTTATAATTCATATTAAACTACAAATACTAAAGGCTTAAGTTTTCATTTTAAATGCAGTTTATATGCATTTAAACAAGTTTTTGTTGAATATTTTATTAATTTATTGTTAAGTTTGAATAATAGATCAGTGGTTCTGAACCTTTTTCGCCTCATGCACCCCTTTCGTCATTCCTAGAAGATTATTTCCTTTCCCAAACTCGAAAAATACACGTAAATATATAGATTTAGATAATTTTTTAACGGCGCCGCGTGCAGCTATGAATTCCTCACTGTCATAGAGACCCCTATACTAGAGACTTTGTATGTTCAAAAATGTGTGATTTTAATAGTGACTGTGGAAGTCCTGATTGTAGTGTCTGTAAACAAATCATAAAAGCCAGTCAGAGAGATCTCCGGATGTTTACATACTATTTCCTGATAGTTGAGCGAAGACGTATTTTTGTTCCATGAAATTGATATAATAAATCCTCTGTTTTCTCCGCTAGATATTTCTATTTATTAATATCCCACCCATTTACATGAATTTCTATGATACAACAAGAATTTCAATATGTTTTGGGCAATTTTGATGAGGCTTCCATAAATATAGTAGTTTCGGAACTGAAAATTTAGGCAGCGAAACTGTTTGCGTCTGTTTTCACGAAGAAAGTATAGAAAGCCTATAGTACGAAATAGTAAAATTCGTGTTATTTCCATTTGTCATGCTGAAAGGCATTGTGAAAAAGTCAAGGATTCTTGTGCACTGAGTTGAACTAGCATGTGCAGATTTCGAGATTAATAATGCATGTGAAATATCAGTATTTGTAAAATTAGTTAACTGCGCAAAGCGTGTTTGAAGAATACCAATAGTGAAAAGTAATTGTATTTTTTTTCTATTCAATTATTTATTTTATTTATTCATTTATTTATTGAAATTTATTGACCTGAGGATTGGCTAGGAGGTACGATTTTTATGTATGAAACAAATTACGATTAACGACGTTACGCTTTTACAACGATTAACCAAAAACAACCAAAAGACATTAAAATATAGTGATAGGAAAGGTAAAGTGCATACACGCATAGTGTATTTACTCTAATAGTTATGCTAAAAAAAATGCAATTGAACTGACATTTGGTTCGTTAAGTTGTACAGAAAATTAGAAAATTGTTTCTTTTATATCAGTTGCTATTAAAGATGAGTAAAAGAGATTGCAGCTGTACATTTACATTACCGAATAACTAAATAAAACTATTGGTAATTTTCGCGAAATATTGATCAGTTATTATTCTTATAAAATAATTTGGGTTACTAATAGCTCATACTTCCTCATTCCATCAGATACTTCCTCATCGTTGCATAAGCTATTACTCTTATATACTGTAAAAAAAGTCAAGATCACTTCTAGATCCCGTCGACCCTCCTTATTTACGGTCGTAATGCTTGTCGTTATCACTGCATAGAATTTATTTACTCCGCTTCATCTGAGATGGTAGTTTAAGTCAACCTTCATTCGTGCGCTTTTCACTAAGAGAAATACGCTAAATAGACATGAAGTGTGAGGGGAGTAGAATACTTGACCATCTGCCTCAACTTTCGTTACCATGGTTATGGTGAGGGAATGATTCTGAAGTGCCTATTCTAAAGTAGCAGACTAAAGATATATAGATGTTGTACACTTTGCCATATTTAAGTAATTCAGTGTTTAAATCAATGTGTTTCATTGCTTAAGAACATAAGAAGAAATGAGTTTTACAGTTTGAAAAAAATATTGGAATATTGTAGCAATTCATGCTAGGAAAAGGAAAAAGAAAAGTTTTCGTAATTCCTGTGGTTCGGTTGAATATATTTTCTTTTCTTTCTTCCCCTTTTTTTGGCTAGAATTTCCAAAAGACATTCAGGAACAATTTTTTTTTCCCATCATTGTACTCTGTCTGCCAGGCCTCCTTATTTATTTTATTAGCTCAAAGAGGAAATTTGCCCAGAAGGGCTATTAATTTCATTTTGACATTTTGCGTTCTTTCACTTTTCAAATTGTTGCCACCAAATATTAGTGCGCTGCTTTATATTTAAAGAAATTAAATAATGAAGAATCTGCATGAATGTATGTATGTATGTGTTTCGCACTGTGAAAAAACAACGATACCTAGAGACATCAAATTTTAAATAACGTAGTCGTCCACTCGAGTATGAGCATTTGAAAGCTCAAATTTGGAATTTGTTTTATTATCTATTTCATACTTTGTAAAACGTTAACGGATTTTTGGTTAACAAACTCAACGATTTCGAAGCGAGCAATGGCAACACTGTGCGGGGGGGGGGAACTATTTTATCTCCAGCCCGCGATACTGTGTATCGGAAATTCTAAAGATATATTCTTTTTAAATTATTTTGTGTTATTGCTATTGATTGAATTTTATGGTTTAAGTGCGAAGGACATGATATGTAATAAATAACACACAAAATAAAGGTAACACACAAAACATAAAAAAAAAAAAAAGTCTGAAAGCCTTCAGTTTTTTTTTTCAATTTTAATTTTAATTTTTATTTATTTTTTTTAACTTCCCCATTTTATTTCTAAACTTGATGTTGACAAATGAAGTTCGAGTCCCTTTTTGCAGACTTTACTTAATGATATAGTGCTTGTTAGTCAGTTTTTTCCCCAGTAATGCAACCGTAATTATTAATTAATAATTAATCATTCCCTCAGCCATTTTTAACTAAAACATTAGTTCGCTTTTTCATACTTTTTAATGAACCTAACTCATTTTGCATTTGAGTATTATTCCATCCTCTGTCATTCGTAATAAGAACATGTCACTCAAAGCCAATTATGCGAACTCTTTGGCTGGTGGGTACGGTTCTCTCTCCGCCCCCCTTTTCTTAATTTATGTGCTCTGCGATGTTAATTTGCGACTTCCATCAAACGCTTTAATTAAATGCTGCTTAGTATAGCTAGTATTTGAAAACGAACTTAATAAGAAAAGGAAAAAAAAAAAAGTTAGTTACCTCTCGCAAAGGGAGAAAAAATGCCGCTAATAATGGCCATGGCACAATTCCAGAAATTGGAAGATAAAAAATATCGTCTTTTTAAGAATAATTGGATGTGGTTCATTTGTTTAAACGTTATGCATCAAAAACAAACTAACGAACCGCCTCTCTGTAATTAACAAAAAGCTCATTAAGAATTAATTGGCGCACTCCCGCCATTAGGAGCCATGACTCACCTGAACAGCAAGTTATTTGTGTCAATCCGCCGTAGAGCATCTATGCTAATGAATGCTACGCTGATGAAGTAGTTTATTTCTGTGCTGTTGTGTTTTTTTATTTCCTTGCGACGGGATTATTTTCTTCCGCCGCATTGCAACATTTCACCAGTTAATGTCAACTCGGCTTTGTCATTCGACTGCTCTTAGACTATGTATCGAATACACTGTGAGCTCATATGTATTCCATGGAATAGAAATATATTGTTTGTAAAGAGATTCCAGGAAAGTTGTATGTAATTAAAAGTTAAATTAATATTAAATCATACAGAGCTAATTAATTATATTGAATGGGAGGATTGGAGAAAGGATAACATTCCAGTTAAGCTTGTTTCTGAAAAATGGTCATAATAATATTAATAATAATAATAATAATAAAATCTCATGTAGACATCACACGACTTCCTTGTACGACCTATTAAATTATACGCAATTTTTAGCTGCACTTTATTTAAATTTATTTCCTTGAATTATTCTAACTTATTAACCGATCTCTTTAGGTGAATTGAAAATGACATCAAAAATTGCAAATTTTGAAATTAAATATCCTGTTCAATTTTTGTCGTATGGGAATCAAATTTCTAATAATTTTATTTCTTCATATTAAGTATAAAATTGGAAGCATATGACTACGACCAACGATTGCGAAAATAAAAAAGGCCGGGTAAACACTCTTAAGCCATGTAAAGAGGCGGGCCTATGTACTATACAGGTGGTTATCAAAATAATGGAAACATCCTAGATTTTATAAGGAATCCGTTATTAATATGGCATAGGACGGCCTTTTGGCAGATAATACAGCTTAGATTCGCCTGGGAATCGAATACATGTGCTGAATAGTGTGTAGAGGAATATTGTACCATTGTTTTATTGTAGATATTGTGAAAATTCCGGGAGAGATGCCGGTGGAGGATATTGATTCCGGATTGAACGCTCTAAAACAGACCATAACGGTTCCATTATATTGAGGTTGATGGACTTCGTGGGCTAAGGTAGATGTTTCACTTCTTCCTCGGTAGATGCTTCACTTCTTCATCAAACCATGACTGGACAAATCCCGCTGCCTGAATAGGAGCGTTATCATCCTGGAAAATTCCATCTCCTGCAGGAAACAAAGTTTGCATCATAGGATGGACCTGGTCAGCTAAAACTTCTCTATACTTACTTCTTCCCATATGTCCTTCCTTTCAGATTTACGATTGGACCAGCAGAAAACGACACGGTTACTCATACCGTGACGGATCCACCTCCATGCTTGACTGTTGAAAGGAGACAATCACGATCATACGCTTCTGCAGTTATCCTCCAGATGTGCACCCATCCTGTTGTAGGGATGAGAGATGATTTGTCTGACTATATAACTGTCTTCCACTTATCAATCAACAAGGTTTTGTGGTTGTGGCAGCATTGTAGATGATGTTTGGCAGTGACATGTGTGACTAGTAGCTTGGGAATGGCTGCTGTGCCGTAAATGTTCTCTGTATGAAGATGTTTCCTAACTGTAATTATTGACACTGGAGAATCCAGATGCTGACTGAGCTCTGCGGTCACTTTAACTGCAATTGTTTTCTTTTTACACATTGCTATCCGCTTCAGAACCCATTGGTCTCTTTCAGTCAGCTTGCTTCAGTAAGATTGCCCTTCCGTACAGTTTTGCTTTGCCGAGCTTATCTTCCCGTGCTTTGTGTACGTTGTGATGACTTTGGACAACGTATCTCTAGAAACGCGTAACAAGTGCGATGATTCGTTCACAGTTGCTCCAGCTAGTCAGGCTCCTACAATTTGGCTTCTTTAAAACTCTGTAAAGTCTCACATTTTACGCTTCTGACAATAATCCAAGACATACACAACTTCACTAAAACTACCTCATACTACCATGATATGTATTAAAATCACCGGCAATCATAAAATCATATGTATAAGTTCTAATAACATTCTCAAGCTGATATAAATATCCCTCCAAGTCTTCTGCAGGGGAAAAGTAAGTAGAGATGATTGCCATTCTATATTGTTTCATATAAACAGTAATTGCTACCACGCAATCGTGAAGAGAATCTACAGTATATTCGAGGTCACTATCTGTAATAACGATAGCAGTCCTACCATTCTCCATTCCAACCGCTCTCCAATCTCCATTGATATGTGCAATCTTACCCTTGATATGATAGGGCTCCTGCAGTATAAAAACATGTATTGGCTCTTTCAAGATATTGTCAATTACAGAGAGTTGGCTAGAGGCAGCTGCACAATGGTTTAAGTTAATGCTTAGGATATTCATGCTCAAAATAAAAGAGAAAATCACATCTATTAACATAAAATCTCTTATAATAAAATCAAGTGTTTACACTATATAAAATCCAATATATACAAAGTTTCTTAAAATCAGCTATTTACAAAGTTTAAAATCAAATATATACACCTTTTTTAAAAACAATTAAGTTAAAAATGAAAAAATCAAAACCAACTCCAAATAGTTTAAAATCCTTCACTGAACACAGAGCAATTTACCAGGGGTGAGGACTAGTTTCCTCCACTTCTTCTGTACTTGAAATTCCAGGTCAAAATACCTACCTGTAGGCTATCAAATAAATCACAGTAAAAACAAAAAGTAAAATCAATCAATATCTTAAAAGTCCCCGCCGACGTCATATTCAGTTAAATTTTAAATTTAAATATCCAGATGTACTTTCAAGAAATTCATCTCTTCTCTATAAACATTGCATTCCCTAGAGAAGGCATCATGCAAAGTGTCGAAATCCATTTTAAATTTTTCATTGTAATCCGTACAATTTATGCAACATAATTTATCTGTCCTACATTCATTTCTGCCGTGTTCTCCGGCACATTTGCTACATATTTCAGCATTTACACAATCTCTTTTAGTATGTCCAAATGCCAGACATTTAACACAGCGCTTAGGTCTCAGAAATAGTTTAGCGGAGTAGGATTTCCATTCCAACAACAAACGTTGTTCTTCCAAAATATGATGTTGACAGTCGCTATTAATGAGAAAAACTCGATGGGATATTTCCTGCTCGCTAGCTCTAATTCTGAAAATAGGCTTCACACATTCTTGTGAACAGGTGCAATCACTTTTCAAGGCGTCAATAAATTTCTCATCAGGTATAGCATCGGAAACATTATAGACAATAAGTTTAGGTCTGATAAATTTACTTCTTTTAGGCATGACTAAATGATTTAGTTTCTGATTGTTTACTACCTCCTTTTCAAGTACCTTACATTCTTCTTTACTTTTTAACTGTACAACCATTTCACCGTTTTTTCTGCAATATGATCTCACGATGCCAATACCTATATTCCTCGGGTTTATATTCTCCTTAATTTCATCGTATACATCCACCCCCTCTTTCCTTGGTTTTAAAATAATCTCGTTACTCTTATCATTTTCTAGACTTCTTTTCTCCTTATTTCTCTTTCTCCTACTCTTCACTTCTGTCCAATCATCGGTTTTCTCATTTTGTTCACTCATAATCTTATCCTGAATATCAGATATTCCATCCAAAACCCGATCAAGTTTTACATCCAAATCTGACTGTTTCACCGTGTCCAGTTGTTCTAAATACCCTTTTGTAACCCATTCTGAAATAAATACTATTCCGTTACTTAAGGACTCCGCGAGCATTTTCGATACTCGTTTTTCTCTTAGAATTTCAACTACTTCACTCATTTGTTTTAACACAGTAACTATATCATCCTTACTATCTCTCTGAATCATCTCGCTAACCTCATCCACCTTACTACTCTTTAATTGAGACATTTGTCGGCCTGGGGACTCAGACATTACAAATTTTTTACATAAAGACGCAGATACACAAATTAAAAACCTTCGAAATTTCTAAAAATCAATAAAACTTTAAAATAACTATAAAATCACATTCTTAAGAACAAAAGATAATTTTTAAAGTTAAAACGAACGTTCTACCGTAAAAAGTGAGCGAGTTGCTCAACGGGCTAGAAAACTTCAAATAGGTGCACCAAAAAG
>KK122328.1:0-21868 GCA_000611955.2 Stegodyphus mimosarum
GTCATTTTCTTGTATAAAAATAATCTTATTCTAATTACAGGTGTAATTAATTTATTTAGAAAAAAATTAAACCGCAAATTCAAAACATCTATTGACAAAGTCATGGGATCATCAGCACAGCAAAGATTTATTTGCTAAGTCACGATACCCTACGCTAAGTGTTTACATATAAAAAGAAAATATCTCTTTCCTTTTCCCTATCTTAGTTAACATGAGCTAGCAACCTAAACACTCTTCCCACTGTTTAGCGCCTATCGCCCAAGTATGCGATTTTAGGAACCTTGCTAAGTGCCGATTATCTGAGTATCCCCCTTAACTTTTTAAAGTTCATGGCTCACGTGGTTGTATTCCCTGAGCTTTGTTACTTCATGAGATTGTTAAGTGCTGCCAATTTGTTCTATCCAGATTTTTGGTAGATAAAATTGTAGCATTCATTATTTTAATTAACCAAATTATTTTTAGTTTGAACTTTCCTATCGAATTCTCAAAGTTTCAGTTGCTGCCCGAGTTTAGCGCGAGTGAGATATTTATGCAAATCGCATATATCTGTTAGCAGTTTAAAAGACAGGAGTTAACGAATGGATTTATCGCCGTAAGGCTGTGCGCGCCAAGATTTCCTCTGTCTACTGAAAGTTCGCCTTCATAGGCATTTGCAATTACCAGTGTTTGCTAGTGAAATTCGCATAATTGCATTTCACTAAGAGTAAGCTTCCCTCGCCATCCTATTTAAGCTAAGTTAGGGAATTGAATTTGTTAACACACTTTATTTTCATATTATTTTTGTTCAGCCCAAGTAGTGGCTTACTCTCAATTTGAAGAGTTGTAAATATTTGAATTAAAGGGTCACTTTTAAACCCTCCTTCTGACTTTGTAGTTCTTCAACACTAAAGGACATAGCCTAGATCTGCTGACTGTCCTCCACATAAGGTTTCACAGTTTATGCTCACGAAGAAAATCAAGAGATTGAAGGAGAAACCTTATAAAGTGAGAAGAACATGATATTTAATAAATAAAGGTAACACACAAAATATTAAGAAAACGTCCCTTTGGGAGTAATATAAAATCTAAAAGCTTTCAGATTTTTTTAATTATTATTTTACTTTTTTAATTTTTTTCCAGAGAGGGGGAGGGATAATGGCTTAATATATAGAAATTCATATTTTTTCTGTTAGAAAAACTTTCAACAGATAAAGATGCTACAGAGGACTTTTGATGAATTTTCTGTGCTGATAGCAGAAGAAAATCTTAGCCCAGAATAAATTTTAATTGTGGACAGGACTGAACTTTTTTGGCTATGTTGCCAAAAGAGGCATTTTTGACAAGTGAAGAAAATGCTCAGTCGGGGGTGAAACAAGCTAAAGAAAGAGTTACTACTGTAGTATGCAGCTGTAACTTGACAAATGTAAACCAATGGTAATAAGTAAGAGCACCAATCCCAGAACCTTCTGTATTCGAATGGTTTAAAATCCTTACCTGCGAGTTACAGGAATAATAAAAATTCATGGTTCATGAAGCAACTTATGACCAAATGGTTCATGGAACATTTTGTTAAAGAGGCTAGAGTAACAGTGTGGGATTAAAACAAATGGCAGATTTTACTGTTAGACAGTTGCTCTGCACATCCAAGTGCAACCGTTTAACATGTGATAATGCCATGACCTTTTTTTTCCACCTCGAAATACTACATCTTTGATCCAGCCAATGGACCTTGGCATAATATACAGTATTAAATGCCACTACAAATCAGAGTTTCTGAAAAAAAAAAAACTTTCAAGAGACCATTCAGTTTCACTTAATAAAATTTCACTTAATAAGTGATTATAAAAGAAAAAAATCAGCATAGAAGCCTGCATCTATTTGTTAGTTGAATCATGGAATTCTCTTTCCCAGACAGCATTAGTAAATTTCTGATTTTAGGGTCAGTGCAGTAAAGGTTAAAGGAAGAGAATTGCTTCTGTACTTGGAAAAAAAAAGAGAACAAATGAGACTTTGCAAGAAGTTATCGTTGAATGGATGTTGTGTCCATATAAGCCGACACAACATATCAGATTGACGGATGATGAAATTATTGGCTCTTTTTTGAACTCAACACATGAGAAAGCGTTTCCAACACCAACGCAAATAGTAAATTTGATAGGATTAAGAAATTTAATGAAAATGTAGAACATGGTGAAAAATACCTAAAATTTTTAGAATGTTCTTTAGTGTTAATCACACTCCAATGATTAATCACCAAATATTTCATAGTTTATAGCAATTTATGCTATTCTAAACATTTCTGTGTTTGCACATGGCTCGATTAAATAGTTATCTATCTTTTTAGAAATTAAGTCAAAGAAAATTTTTACCGTACTTTTGATTTATGTAGATCCCTGGAATGTTTAAATGAAGTTACGCTGGAAATGCATTAATACAGGAAATGCATTAGACTGCATGTAGGAAACTGTTTCGAAGGAAGTGGAATAATATTCATTGTAGCTTTATGTTTTATATATTGCTGGTATGAAGGACTAACATCAGTCACGTTCTGCGAAAAGCAGCTAGGAATATCCAACAAAACAGTAGTGGATTGGAACAGTTATCTGTGGGAGATCTGCACTTTTGAAATGGCAGCAGCAGAAAAGAAGAAAATCGGCAGTTTTGTGTTGATTGTGGAGATTGATGAAAGCATGTTCACAGGACACAAAAATAATATTGGAAGATTGCTGCCTTCATAGTGGATTTTTGGGGTATTTGAAGTGCTAAATGGCAAAATAAAAAGCACCATGGAACATCTCGCCACTACCTCAAGTAATACCTCGCAGAGTTTCCATGGAGGAGAAACATGCTGCACATGATACGTTTGATGTCATGCTAAATACAGTCGCTAAACATTTTCCGTCAGAAACTAAAAGGGGGCTGTATTCACCAATGGGGTGCATTTAATACGAAAGAACCTTTTAGAACAACAACAGACCTGTGTCACAGAGTAAGAGATTATCACTCATAATTTATATATAAAAAAAAATTATTGGAGCACCTTAAAGTTTTAAAATAAGCCTCTATCAGAAAAAATTTTGGTTTCATGTCTTTATTGTATATGTCCTTATTTATTTTCCATTTTTGGTCTGAGTATTATGATTTATCTTTTCTGTAATGAAATCTGAAAAATCCTAAAATCCATTACTGTATTTATGTCATAACCACCCTATAAATATTTTGTAGTCCTGCAGTAAAATTACTGTATCCTAATTGTGACTTATCATGAAAGTATGTATTGAATGAAAGTTAATCTCATTATTCTTCATACTAAAAATTGGTAACAGAAAAATAATTATAATTTTTCAGGTTTATGCATGGAAAATTGCAGATGAATTACTTCTACAGAGAGGAGATCTTGAATCATGCTATTTTGCTGCCCAAACAATGAGGACAAAGGTATTTTGAAATTTCTGCTTTAATTATTAGTTTTTGCTTTATTTTTTTAGGCATTCATAACTTTTCTGCTCTCAGAAATGACAACACATTTTGATACTGCTTTGCTGTATTCAGTTAAAATTTTTATATTTGCAGTTAGAATGGTGTATGTCCATTAATAGTGATGAAATTGAGATATTTATAGTTTTTTTTATCATCATGAATCTTGAATAATGATTATGCATTTGAAATCATTGTAGTAAACTCTTTTTATGTAAAAAATAGGATATTATTTAACCCAGTAGCATGACTGGCTTTATCCAGTCATGAGATTTTTTGTCACATGGTGTATATTAGCTGATAATTTAAGAAAGTTTGCTTTCTTCCTTTCTTTAATAATGTAAATAAATGAATGTAATAATGAATGTAAGTTTATGAATATGGAGACTAAAATAAGTAATTATCCAAATTTAGCTAACAAATGCAGTTTAAATGCAGGTCGTCATGACAGATCCAAAAACGTGTGCTGCTCCAAGGGTTAAGAGTACAATTTTAAGGTGTGAAGTTTTGAAATTTTTTCATTTGTAACTGTAAATTAATATTTATTTCACCACGATCTCAGAAAATTCTAGTTTTCTTAATTTTCTTAAAAATTAGCATTTTTAGTAGTACGTGATATGGACTTGTAGATTTTTTTAAAATTTCTTTGTAATATCTATTACAGCTTAGCTGTCTTTTCTTTTTTTAAAATTCAAAGCTCATTTTAATTTTTGCAAAATATCCAAATAAACTCTTTCACTGGCTAAATAACTCTTTCACATTTCATTAGTTGTACCATTCATAAAGGCCGTCACAAAATTTATTTCATTGGAATTGTATTGCTGCACTTTTATGAAATATCTTTCAAGTATTCTGTCACACGACATAATCGAAATTATATTCTGCTACTTGCAAGAAAAAGTTAAACATAAAAATAACATATATGAGGTTTCATTCCGTATAGTTTCGTAAAATTTTACCTCATACAATTTTATAACATACAGAGGATGAAACTTTATTCTGCAACTTGCTAAGATGCAATAAGTGTAAAAATAAATCCATTTAACAATGAGTTGCTTTTTATGTAAAATAGAAAGAATGTGTTTTCTTTCTTCCTCAAATTAATTTTAATTCATTTGAAGTAATAATTATGTAAAATTATCAAGCTGTATTAAGAATCACAGTCTTTCTAATTTTTTTTAATGAACATTGTATGAAAGCAGAGTGTTTTAATTCTGTTGTGTTATTTAACTTTAAGTATTTCTGACATTATTTTATGTTACATTGGAAACACACCCTCTTTTCTGCTATGTAATTGTGTATTTATTTCAGTACATTAATAATATATTTTTTTTTAAATAGATACAGTTTTCATTCCATGAACTACCAGTTGAATCCCATTCTTCATTACGTGATTCTTTGTTGAATCATATAAGTCATGTTACCTCAGAAACTTCACCAGTCATTCTCACACAGGTAATATCCTCTTTTTCCATAAATGCATAAAAATATTATAACAGTTGCTTATATAGAGGTCTGTTTAAATCATTTAGTTTACTATGAATAGATATAATGAAACTTGAAAGAGTTTTAGATTCTGGAGCAAAATATGTGAGGTGTTGTATATAAAATGCTTCTCTGTCAGTTTCATTTATAAATCATAAGCAATGCTACAAATTAAAAATAATTACAATGTGACAGATAATGAGTATATTTGAGTAAAGCAATAATGTTTATGCAGTGCTTGATAAACATAAATGCAGTGAATTCAAACTGTGATAAATTTAAAATATCAAATTTGTCATTAATTTTGATAAAAAAAAATTCTTTTTGTACTTTGGGAGATAGCATGGTCTATGTTTTATGGGAAACATCAAAATTTTTTGTTTTTGACGTAAAAGAACTATGAATTCTCTCCAAATGCATTAAGTGCTTATTTCGTTGAAATTAATGCAGAAGAATATTGAATTTTGTAATTTATTGAGCTTTAATATAATGATAAAATATATTATTTTTTAAACTGTTACTATATGTTTAATTAGTGTATTAAAAATGATAGAATCCTCTATTTGCTAGATCAGGGATTCCCAAGTGTGTGCCATGAAGTAAGGCCAGAGGCGCCTTGTGACGCCTCTGGCCTCACTTCACCGTCAGACAAGACTTGCGTTGAACACTCACCCATGTTTTTCATTAATTTTTGTTCTCTTAAACTAATAGTTCCTTAAGTTATTCTCAATATTTATATTTCAATTGCTCTTCCAATTCTTTTAAATTACGCTTTAAATATTTTTATTTCTCCTTTTAATCTAAAATAATTCCTGTTATCAATTTCATTTATTAAAGCACCATTTAATTCTTTCATTTAGCTCTTTCACTTCACAATAATTCTATATTATTGCATCAGGTTTGTATTCAATTATTCTCATAAATTTTTTGGACCTGTTAGTTCCTGTCAAAAGATTGCCATATTTGACTTCTCAGCATTGGCATATGTTGACATTTCTTTTTCTCTTCATGGCCATCAGTATCAAACAAATGAAGGTGAGGGAAGGTTATATAGTCTTATATGTCTATGAAAAAAGTCATGATCTCAATAAAATATTCCTAGAAATTGATGAACCCGTACTGTTATATCGCAAAATCGAAATATTTTTATTATACAAGCAAACCAATAGTAACGATAGTTTAACCAGTTCACCGTTCTGAAAATCGCAAACATTTCGTGCCATTTTTCTCCTCACAAAGTTGAAATTTTTGTGTCTAAAACTGGCCTCAGAATATTTCTTTCCCCTTTTCACCAGCGGTGAAGACCTATTTAGAAGTTCTATTCAAATCAGATTGAACCGCGTACCTGTCACACTGAAGGACGCTGAATAACGACCCCCAATGAGGACCATTAAACAGAAAGCCTAGTGTATTCCTTAGATCAGATATTTTCCCCTTTGCCTCACTTCCTACACCCAAACCCAAATCTATTGCAATCTGTTACAATGTACTGATTTTACAATTGTCATCTTTATTTAAAGCGAAAATTAAGTGTATTAGCTATTAGTGCCTATTTGAGATATGCTTGAATTGTGTTTTATTATTTTCTTGATGCAATGTAGTAAAAATTGTGATCCGTATATTTTTATATATTTAATTAAAAGATTTATTTCCTTTATGTGAAAAAAAATCTTTCTTTAGCTTAGATATTTAAGGTTCTTTTTAAAAATTGCAATTTTTTAATTTAGAGGGTTTTTGTTTTCAGTTTATTGTACTTTTTCTACAGCAAAGAAAGTTTTGATTATGTGAAGCGCCTATTTCAAAGAGTAAGAAAGTAGCAACTGTTTTTAGCGGTTCTTGTTGAATAGATTGCTAGAGGAGTGACCATTCTTTTAATTAATGGACTAAAAATTCAACAATGTTAAGGAGCACATTTTTTATCATTTTTAATTTTTAAAATTATAATCGTTGCAACTATCTTTATAATTCCATTAATACTCCCCTTTCCTTATTATATCCAAATATATATATATTCAAGAATAGATAGAATATATATATATATATATAAGAATACATAGAACATATATATTTAAGAATAGATGGAATATATATATTCAAGAATACATAGAACATATATATTCAAGAATAGATGGAATATATATATTCAAGAATACATAGAATATATGTATTCAAGAATAGATGGAATATATATAGTAAAGATTTATTATTAATTTGATAAGACTGCCGTCATAAAAACCTTTCAGTCTCCTTAAAGTTTGATTACGTGAACTAAAATAATTATCTAAACTTATTTCTTAAGGTTTTGATATAGGTAGGTCAAAAATATGAAACACTCACATTATACCTTGTATATTTTGAAGGATATAATTATGTATAAAATCGAGTTTTTCACTTTGCTTTGTTTCTGTTAGTGTAAGTAAGTGTTAAGTAAACAATGAGAAAACGTATAACAAATTACAAATTATAAAATACCAGAATTTTATTCTTATTTACGTATTTCTCTACGACTTTACAATGAAGGCATACCTAGTTCTACTTAAATTAAAATTGTATTTGCAAAATAACCTTTTATGAGGTAGAGATATAGAGGTTTGTTTATGAAATGTGATTGCTAATTATTTTGAAGATTTCTGCTATGTAGATAAAAATTTTATAAAATCTTGTATCAGTATTTTTTGCAAATGAAGACATACTCGGAAAACCTTATTCTATATATCTCCCGCATGTAATTATTCCAGTCTACAACAATCTTACCGGCATTTCTAACTCTTCTAAGCAAAATTTAACATTCCTTAATTCATCACTTTTAACAGTATACAAATCTTTCTCCTGTAGGAAATGGCAAACGATTATTATCACCAAAAAAGTACAAAGGAAATGGCAAACGGTTATTATCACCAAAAAGTACATATTATCGAAAATGTTTTGTGTAAAATATAGTTACACATTTAGGAAAGAACTAAAGGAAACAATATAGGAATCCAAATTTCATACATTACTGTTGTTTCTTTTAAAACTCCCGAACTTTTAATGCTATAGCTTTCTCAATTAATAAGATATAAAAAAATAGAAAGGTATCGATTAAAAAGTAAAATAAACATTAATAATACAAGTTTTGAAAAATGAAATGTAACTTCGAAAATTTCAGTTGAACAATGTCATCTACAGTCGGCACAACATAGTCATAATGAAATTTAAAGCAAGTAATATTTCCATCTGTGTAGGTAAAGTGATAAAGCAAAACGCATATATTAGGTATAACATTTTAATGCTATTTAAAGTTCAGAGAATAATATACAGATCATATCCTCGGGGAATCGTTAGGAACTGAAAAGAGCATTTAAAACTTTTAAATCCCTTTGTTCGTTAATAGAAGGGAGAAAGCTGTTGTGGATCTCATAAGACGTGTTGAGGGGGTATCCATTCGAAGAAGGTGATCCCCCAGCCTTTACTTTACTGAAACAGCCCCGCTGCGATCCTACTGCAGCACCGCTGAGAAGATAAGTGTGACTAAATAACCCGTCAATCACCCCTTTTCATTTTCGACTCTTTCTAGGGGGCTGGAAAAAGACGCTGTGACGTATGTGTCTCGGGGGTTACGGTCTAGCCCAAATTTCAGCCCGACGAGAGTCTGCCGTTACTAACGGATGACGATGCATTTTTTCTGAACGTATCTTTCTCGGGGCAAACGATGAACTGGTTAAGTGACAAAGCATCAACAAATGATAGAGCAAAAAAGATGGGAAAATAGTGTAAATACAAGGAAAGCTACTTAGATTTTACTAAAGTAGAAATGAACAACAATAAAAGACCGTAGTATGTTATCGGTTTAAAAATCTTTGCACCTCAAAGTATGTTCCAAGTAAGCTAATATGGCATCTCAAGACCATTCATTCTAACTTGCTCAATAAATCTTAGGATTTTTTTAGTAGGACATTGATACATAGATTTACAAAATGAAATGTATTAATTAAACAAGTGTCAGTTCTGAGTAATGCACAGCTGATGACATTCAAGATAGCTCATAGAGTGGCCTGCACATTACTGCAGAAGAGCTTATTCTGCTGCTTTTGACATGGTTAATATTATGAAGGGAAAGGTGTGGGAAAACTCATTTCTAAGGTGCCTCTATCCGGCAAAACTATTAACCTTTTCTCGTGGGCTATAGGAACTAATTTTTTATGTATTAGGGCTATCATCATCAGCTATTTTTACAGGAAGGATCAGAAAAATAAGCCTACAGAGTCTTACACTTCCTACTCTATGTTAAAGAGTAAATTTTAAATCTTCATAATTTACTGAAATTTCTTGAGACACATTTAAAGTATTGAATTTATAGGACTTATATGCCCCATCTCCCTAGAAAAAGTTAATCAAAGAATCCAGTGTTTAGCGCAGAATCTCAATGATGAGTTGATAAGAAAAACATGAAAGGAAATGAAATTGGATTGCAACTAGATGAGGCTACTATCAGCAACAAAGATGCAAATCTTACACGTTCATTAGTCTTATGTGTATCTTATGTATGCTTCTGGTAATATTATTGTTGAAAATCTTCTGTTCTGTAAGAACATCATCAAAAGTGCAAAAGTCGCAAGACTTGTTCAAAATGCTTGAGAGTTTATGATGGAAAATTGGATGAGATAGATCGGAATAAGTGCATCGGTCATTGGCGTAGCTAGGGGAGGACATCTGTCCTCGGGCGCAGCATCCAAGGGGTGCCAAATTGATGTTATGAAATTTTTTAATGAAATGTTTTTCCATTCTTGGCACATAGAAAGGCATGCAAAATCTTCAGGTGCTGAAAACTAGCTATGGCTCTGGCATCTGTGTATATACTGATAAAGCTCAATTAGTATCTGGTCGCTGTGGAGGACTGCAGGTACTCATTTGCATTGCATGCTGTATAGACCCATTGCATTATCCAGAGCAAAGCACTTGCATCAGAGTTTCTTAGTCCTCGGTTTAATTTAGTATTAAAATATGTCATAGACATGATGGCTTTTGCATTGTAACATCATATCTTGTGCATTTGAGCTGCATTAAGGAATTAATGCTTTTCTGCAAGAGGAACGTCATTTGAGCACTAAGTATTTTGTAAACCAGTTTATTGCTGAAACCGGCGTATATGTGCGACATATATGTCAAACTAAATGTTTGAATCTTAAAACTCATACAAGAGGTTTCAGCATTTACAAAAAGCATACAGAGTTGGATAAGAAACTTGAATGGTAGTGGTGCTGAAGATTGTTTTTTAATGTTGTATCAATAGACAACTTCTAATAAAGTTTTTGTTCCACAGGCATTGCTGCTCCTTTTCATGAAACACCTTTCTAAGCTCACTGACTAGTCTGCAAAAAAATATTTTTTTAGAATGTATAGAAATTTATGTGAATCCATGATTCTTTTAACTCACAAGACAAAGAGAGTTCAACTCTCTTGTGGCAACAACACGAAAACAAAATTTGTGTTCTCAGATTTTATGGAGTTTTGGATTTCTATCAAAATTGAGTATCCTACTTTATATTCAAAAGCTCTAAGGATCTTCATTCCTTTGTGACATCCTATTTATGCAAAGCTTGATTTTCAGCTGTTGTTATAAAGACCAAATATCATTTGGAAATCGATGTGGAGCAAGAAAGGAGAGTAGCCTTCAGTGATTTGAAAAATTGTTTAGGGATCAACAAGCTCCTTCGCCCCATTGAATTTCTAACTTGCTTCTAAAGATTTTTTTTGTTGTTTGTGTTTGATTTGTATGTTTTCATTTAAAATTATTGTACTTTTTCACTAAAATGTTTTCATTTCTGTGCCTGATTAACATTATAGTAAAAATACTGGTAGAATGCCATGAAAAAGTAAAACTGTAAGTGTGCAGTGCACTGAAAAAGTTTGGGAACCCCTAGTCTAGTTTACTTCCTGTTCATTATATAAATGTATGATGGCCTTTGACTGGTAAATAATAATACTTCAGCATTATCAAATATACATGCATTAGAACCTATGTTTATAATAAATACAATTCAATAGCTCCCATTAACCCTTTGCGGCACGCTACTTTTTAAAGTTGGAATTTCAGTAAAAATATTGGTAGGCATTCTAAACAGGCCCAGATGAGTACACGGTTAAAATTTTGTAATCATAGCACTTACCGTTTTAATTCTGTGGATGTGCCCAAAGCGGGCACACTGATTGAATAGAGCTTCAGAAAGAGCGCTGAAGTGAGCATTGCTGGGAAGCCCGTAATAGAGTAAAAGATGATTAAAAAACACTAGATTCTGATAATTGTAGCAGATTTGGCATTACCCAGGGTGCACCATGGAGAGGCCTGCTACTCTGTACCCCCCCCAAAGAAAAGAAAAAGCTCTTCTTGGTTATACAATGACATGCGTAAAAATGAAAAAAAAAAGTAACTTGGCTATATGAAATTTACATTACAAACATTTTAATTGCTCTTCTAATTCTTTTAAATTACGCTTTAAATATTTTTATTTCTCCTTTTAATCTAAAATAATTCTTGTTATCAATTTCATTTATTAAAGCACCATTTAATTCTCTCATTTAGCTCTTTCACTTCACAATAATTCTATATTATTGCATCAGGTTTGTATTCGATTATTCTCATAAATTTTTTGGACCTGTTAGTTCCTGTCAAAAGATTGCCATATTTGACTTCTCAGCATTGGCATTTGTTGACATTTCTTTTTCTCTTCATGACCATCAGAAAATTTGCATTTTCGAAGCAAGTGACACCACCTTTAAAAAAGCACAGCCCAACATTGCATGTTTTGCACATGTACCAGGATCTGTGGGGCTCCTGTTTAGTGCTACAGTACGCACACCTTTTTCTCACACCCTTCACTGGATGTGTTCAACGTTACTAAACTTCATTTCTTCAGAAACTCGTTTCTTGTAACGGAGTGCATCTTGAGGGCTTGAATAAAGTTTTCTCTTCGGTATAGGTGTTCCAGATTTTCCCATCTCTAGGAGAGAGTACAGAAGAGTTAGCTGTGTGACGGCAATTCATTTAGCATTTTCAGCGCTTCAGAAATTGTCAGGCCTCTCCAATCCATTTTCAAAATAATTAAAAAACAGGAAAAATAAACCAGTATTATACTGACAATTAAGAAAATGTAATCTATGAAATAAAATTAAATAAACTTCTGCAACTCAAAACTATCAAATCGTAGCGAAGAAAACTTCTTTCAACAAAAGCGGAAGAAAAAAAGCACTACTCTAGTGAAAATCAAAGAGCTAACTGATAAAATTACCCCTGACGTTCAGAAAAACACCCCAACAATTTCTTAGCCCTCCAGAAACAAACAAAAAAAGAAAAACAGGAAATGAAACACAGATGTGCACTTATCCTTCTGTATTTATGTATGTTTTTCAGTCTTTAACGTAGTACAGTAATTTGGTTGTAATTTAAAAATTTTGCTCAATAGTCCATCTTCTTATATGTTCTGTGACACCTGACTTTTGTAAGTAGAATTATTTCATGTTTGTTCATATTGTGTCAGTAAATCTGTAATCCTTTTAGACTGTACTTTGTTCTTCCTCCTCAAAAAAAAAAAAAAGTATGTACTGCATTGATTTATTTATTCAGAACTGAAATTGCAATCTTATTCTAGCTGTGCTTAGCGTTAGCTGACCTAGCTCTCCAAATGGTTGCATGGAAAACTCCTGTGCAAGACGTAATTGAAAGGTATTTAATATTTTGTTTTTTGTATGGCATAGGTTTCATTTGTATTAAATAGATGATAGTTTCTCATCCATATATATATTTAAAAAATGTTTCTAAAAAATGTATAATTTAAAAGTTTTTATGAACTTAATAGCAATAATATCCAAACATAATTGAGGTTTTGTTATTAATAAATATATATTTGTATATGTACTTACATGTATCTTAATGAGAAAATAATTTATAGTTTCTATTGATTCCCTTTCTGTGATGTTTATGTATTGCAAATTGATGTTTAAAGTGTTTTTGCAATATTAAAGTCATATTTTACTTTTTAAGGTTTGCAAGCAGTGCACAACACATTTCAACTCTATTAGAAATTCTTACTGTTTTGCCAGAAGAGGTATTTGTAATTTATTGATTATGTTTTATATTTAGCATTCAATATTAGGAGTCCTTAAAATTCGTTTTTAAGGAATTATACTGCTATTTGTAATTTTATTTAAAGCTAAAAACTGAGTTTCAGTACCTGATAGTTATTGCAATCATTTTTGTTCCAAAATATCTAAGTTTAATAGATGGCTATTCTGTATATTTCAAATTGTGATATCAGTTTTAAACTTATTTAATGAAGAATAAGAAAAAATAATAATTTTAAAAATAATAACTAATAAGGAATTATACTGCTATTTGTAATTTTATTTAAAGCTAAAAACTGAGTTTCAGTACCTGATAGTTATTGCAATCATTTTTGTTCCAAAATATCTAAGTTTAATAGATGGCTATTCTGTATATTTCAAATTGTGATATCAGTTTTAAACTTATTTAATGAAGAATAAGAAAAAATAATAATTTTAAAAATAATAACTAATAAAATAATTAAAAATCAGTGCTAAAATTAAATAATTTGTGCAGTTTTTAAATTTAATTTTTAATTTTTTATAATTAAATACTTGATAAAATTTTTCACTTTTAAAAAGGATTGTTCTATCTGTATTATTTTTATATTATTCATTAAAAGTTTATCTTTTGTATTCTCATATTTGTAAAACTGCTGATAGCTTTTTTGATTAGTACCTTTCAGTTTAAAAGTTTTTTGTTGAAGCTGAAGTGTTTATTTAGATTTGATTGGCATGACATCATTTTTCTGTTTCAGTTTCTACAGTTCTTTTAACACTTTTTCTATTACCAAAACAGTTTTTAGTCATGTCTATAGCAAGTTTTTACATGTCTTATTATTGTTGTCAAGTGACACATATTCAAAAGATGCATCTTCCTAATTTTCCTCACTTATATCTGAAATCATAATCCTGCCGTTTCCTTATTTATACCTTAAATCTTACCCTATTATTTCAGATGAAAAGATTGAATGTGTGCAAGAAAAATACATTATTACAACAACAATTTGGATAAAGATTTTAATGATTTAGTGTCTGATTTTACATTAATGTAATTATGATTGAGAATAAGCATAAATAATGTGCTAAAAAATCTACAAATGAAGCTAACAATTAAATTTTATTTAAAGATGCTAATTCGATTAACTTGTATTGGGACTTATCAAAAGATAAATAGCCTCTGTCATGAATTTTTAGAGTAAAAATAATTGCTTTGTTTGAAAATAAATTCGTGTGTAGAAAGTTTTTTTTTTTTTTTAAATTTGTCAATAAATTTAAAAAATTAAGAAAAGATTTCAATTAATCGATAAGCATTTACAATCCATGATGAAGATAGTTTCAAGTAATTTTCCTCCGAGGATACAAATTCTATCAGAATTAAAATGCCATCTGGTGTCAAGTTATAGTAAGAAATAAAGAAGTTTATAAATATTTACATACATGTCATTATTTATTTCATTCTGTTTAATTTGGAACCTTTTCATAATTTGTTTGTCTAGTTTAATTCAGTTATTTAGTGGTTAACTGAGCATATTAGAATTATTTGAAATAAATTTCAGACTGAAACTTTAATATTTAGTCTTTAGTATGCTTGAATTACGTAATGTAGCCAAGAGAAATTTCTTCTTGATACCGACCTCTAGATTTAAATTTTGAAATTATTTGTAAATATTGTTTCATAATTATGGGAAATTTAGAATTTAGTTTAAATTGGGGCCCACCTGCAGTTTGAGGGCATTGCCATAACAGATAGGCTGCAGAAGTTGCACTTCTGCCTCCTATCAGCTGCTATTCAAGAAGGAACACTCGCTCGTGTGCAATGCCTCTAGAGCAGGGGTTCTTGGGGAGGGGGGGTAAGTTAAGCTTTTTCTTCATCTTTTAAGTATTTATTTTTAATTTTTAAATGTAAAAAATAACTTTTATTCAAGTGTTGGTATTTATTAACATTTTCTATACTTTCCTTGCATAACTGATGAAACGCTTTTAAAAATTATGTAAATTTAATTAAATGTATATGTATTTTCCAAGTTTTGGGATGGAGGGGTAATAAAATATCTAGCAGTGGTAAAAAGATGCATAGGGTAAAAAAGGTTGAGAAACATTAGTCTAGAGGACTGTTTTTCTTAACCTTATGATTAGGAAATTCTATTCCTCTGAGTACCAGTGTAAACAAAGAGCTCTCTAAGAAATTCTGCCCCTCTGAGCCCTAGTTCAAACAAAGAGCTTTAGAAACAGCATCTCACAGATAAAAGGGCCCAGGGTTATAAAATTTCAATCAAACCCATTTTATCAAAGAACTATATAATTGAATGATAAATAAGCCACAGCCCAAGATAAGTTAAATGGATGAACTGCAAACACCTTTGATGCATACAAATAGGATTTAGTCTTTAGCCAATCTGAGTTCTCAGTTAAACCTATTTCATCAAAGCATAACTGACTAATAAATAAGCCATGGCAAATAAATGGTAAATTAATAGCATACAGCATAGGTATGAATATGATTCACTCTTTTACTAATCCGAGTTTTATATGTGGGGAAAATAAGTTTTTCTATTGATTTTTATGTATTTGTTTTGGTTTCTAAAAGTTTGATTTTATTGTTGAGTTTACTAAGTGTAGGTGTCGTAATGGTAAAAGGAAAATTTTGAAGTGTAGTTTAGTTTTATTCTATGTGTTTTAGTTCTGATCATTGTGCAATGTTTGTACATATTTGAGCTATTAATTTTTTCCAAGAACTTCATCTAAAAATTAATCAGTTGTCAAATTATAGTTTTATTTATCTACTTACTCTAAATTATTTTAATAATGAAGAAGTTTTTGATTTTTGAGCATGTTTGAAGCTTGGATAATCTTAAGTATTCTATAAAAAAAATCCTATATTTGGAATTCTTATGATTGTTACACCTTTTTAAGCTGCTGTTTTATCATCAACTTTTGATTAGAAGTATTGCATCAAAATTTGCTTTTACTTTTTGCATAAATTATGTAGGTATTCAACTAGTGATAACTAAATTTCATTTATAAAAACATGGAATTATTGATAGTGTCAAACGTGCTGTGGTATTTTATTGTGATTTTGATGAAAATCTGAGCATGAAGACTGGTTGAATATTTGAATGCTAGGGACTTTGATTCTTCTTCTGTTCCAATAATATAAATTTCTCAAAAGTAATTGTTGTAATCTACTGCACTTTTATTCTCCATATTTGGTTCTTGGAAAAATTTTATTGATGTTGACTCTGTACATCAACCATGAATAAATTATACAAGTTTTGTGAATGTGCTCTTCCTTCAGTTAAACCAATTTCTCATTCTTGTGATCTCTGTGCATTTTGCTGTTTTGTGCTATAAAATTAACATAATTAGAACATCTTGTTGAACGTTGACTGTTTTCATTAGAATTTATGAAAGGATTAATTAAAGCTAACTTTTATCATTTCAGAAGTTATCATTCCATTCATGTCTTCTATAGCATCATGGATTATATTAACTTTGTATTTTAATTTTAAAGCAAATCGTATTAATTAATAAGTATAGAATCTTTTTACATGAAGTTACCCTCTATTAAAGCTTGAATTACTAAAATTAAGTTAAATATTGAAGTTCATGATAGTTTTCATTCAGTTTGATTTCTTATAGTTTGCATACAGATTATATTAATTTAGGAAATGGACATCAAAATTTGAAGCATAGTAAATATAAATTTTATTTGTTTAAATTAAATGACTTTCATACATTATATGAATACTTGTCTATCATATTTGCAGGAGTCCATATGATGCTATGTGTTCATTTTTATTTATTAAATTGTGGCAAAACACGCTAGGGTTGTCTACCTAGGGGGAAGGGATGCTTTCATGGGGATTTTTCAAAGGAAATTTTACAGGTATTTCACATATGCATGTTACACAAATAGGAAAAACCAGAAAACTTGCCTTCAGCCAGGATTTGAATTCAAATTGAATATCACTGTTTAGTGGCCTTATCTCAGCTGCTGGTGGACACCTACGTCGGTTTCACATTTTATGCGATGGACATTATATTATGCTTCCACTTTTGTATTTCAAGGTATGGTAATCATGTAATTATATGTATATTAGTTAGAGCAAGTGCATTTTACAAAACTTATTAGAGAAAATACAGTCATCCGTTGTGATACTTATATATATTTACATAGTCTCAGCATATTGATTTAAATACATGTAAAGGGATGATTTTAAAAACAGTGTGTGGTATGTCAAAGTTATGGAGAATGTAACAAAACTAATTAAGAAAATTATGGAAAATCATCATAGATTTTGTTGTTTTTGATCTTTCTGGTGAAATCTTTATGACAACAGGGTTGCCACGCTACCTGGAAAACCGGAAAAAGTCAGGGAATTCGAAAATTGACCAAAAAAGTCAGGGAATTCAACTATTTTAGTCTAAATCTGGAAAAGTCAGGGAATTTCATTCAGCGATCCCCCAAAAGAGCGAGTTTTGCGCCAACGTTCGACGCCGATCACTTCCTTGGCGCGCGTTAGCGTCACTCTGGCAGCTGGCAAAGAGCCAATTCTTGCAGCTCCAAACAGATTGTCTTTAAGAAAGGCAAAGCAAGTTTCCAGTAACTTTGGTTCTCAGTAACCTCGAGAATCGAAATACTCGCATGCGCATGTGCATTGCATGTTGAACTAAAGAAAATACTCATTCTGGTATCAAATAAAATCGGTTTAATCCTAGTATAGCGGTACCATGGAGGTTAGAATAGCCTCCGTGTACGGTACACACGGGATTTAGCGACATTATGATGAGCAGCAAATAGGCCATTTCGGTGTTGGCGGCAATTTTCAAAATCGTGTTAAAACCGTAGCGTATAGTAGGATTCTACCGCAAAATCTTTTAAATACTTTTTTTTTCTTTTTAAGAAATGCCTTATTTATTATTTTGCAGTAAAATAGTAATCAGTCATCTAGGTTAACCATTTAATATAACTATATTCGCCAAAATATCGTCGATTATTGTAATTCAGTTTTTTAATTATTTTAATGTTATTTATATCATTTAATGTTGCTTCTTCCCCTTAAATTTATTTATCATTAGTAAATAATACTTTCAAATTTCAGGAAATTTTCTCTGGCATAATCCTGAAACTAATTCTAGCAGTATAATGACATAACATCACGAAATTCAATGCACATATTTTTTGCTTATGTATTCAGCTAAATAAATATAAAATACCTTCATTTATTTAAAAATATCATTAAATAGATATTTTTCTTTCGTTTAGCTGCAAAATGTCAGGAAAAAAAAAGACATTTTTTATCCACATTGAGCAGATTCTGATCTCAATTCTTCAGTGGAGAAAACAACTCCTACTATAGTTATAATAGTAATCTTTGAGGATAATATAAAAGTCATATCTAATTGGCAAATTTTTGTGTTTTCAAGTGGTACCATAATTAATTTACCTCTTAGCACAGCCAAAGAGCATTACGCGGATAGACTGGAATTTTCTTAAAACACACCTGGAAAACCTGGAAAAGTCAGGGAATTTCATTCTCCTGTTTGAGTGGCAACCCTGTGACAGTCTGATCCCTTTTTTTTATGATAGCTGTTATCTTCTAAAAATATGCATCAGATCCAGAAAAGAAAGTGTGTAGTGTATTGAACAGAATAGCAGAAGCATGTAAAAATATTATGAAAAACACATTGGAAAAATCTTCTGTAACTAACTTGTTACTTTCACAATAATGTAAATATATCGTAATATAAATAATATGTAATTAAAATATCTGGTGTAATATAAATAATTTAAATATTTAGATGCACTAATCAAAGGAAATCTTTGCAAGTGAACATGTTTGTTGTGTTAATTCTGTGCCATGAGTAAATTAGGAAATGAAGGGGGGGAATTATTTTTTTAAATGATCATCATTAGGTAAAGCTTTAAGTAACAGATTGAGATATCTTGTCCTGAATATTTTTCATTGAATTCTCTAACTCTAAGCTGGAAAAATATCTCTTATCTAAAGGTGCTTTTATTGTTATTATTATTACTACTACTGTTACTGTATTAAGTTTTGTTGTTACTCATCCTAACTGGTTTGCCATTTAGGCTAGACCAGATCCATTAGTCCAAGAACCATCAAAAGATCCAAAACCAGGCATGAAAGTTTTCCGCGTTTTCGCGGAATTCCCCTTTTTTTAACGTCACCCGCCCTGTTTCTGAGATCGATGCAGAACCGTTGAGAATCGCACCCGGCAAATGTGTGTGTGGGGGGGGTGTAATATATATATATGTAGATAGCAGGACTGCAACAACTCAACACCACTAACGGGATCGCGAGAGAGATTGCTGATGGAAGATGAGACAAACTGTTGTGTTTCGACTAAGACGTAATGATTAGACAACAAAGATGTATCTTCTTGATTATCACTCTTTTCTTCATTTGTAAATAGTCACCAATGT
This sequence comes from Stegodyphus mimosarum, assembly GCA_000611955.2. Lineage (NCBI taxonomy): Eukaryota > Metazoa > Arthropoda > Arachnida > Araneae > Eresidae > Stegodyphus > Stegodyphus mimosarum. Next base: position 19,472 of record KK122328.1, read on the forward strand.
AAATACCCACTAATGTACCTTCACCAATAGTTAAATAAACTACTTTAGTTACCTAGATATGTATCGTCAGCCCATAAAATCCCCTTGACGCCGAGTCCACATATATATATATATTTTATCTCTAAAACTTGTCATTGCCTGAAAATAGGCAGTAATATATAACATAAATATGTATATTAGTGTGTTGTAATGTTGTCTACAGTGTTCATGTATCAACTGTTATATTAAGTTACATAAAGAGCATCTTAAAAAAGGTTAATTCATTACAATCTCTTGGTGATTTACTTTTTTTTTACAAGCGGAAAATAAAATTAATAGCAAAATAGTAAGTATAAGTATTATTTTAGTTTAATTATATGCATATGCTTAATACTTTTTATATTAAAAGGTTGATATTTTATTAAAATGTGTTTTTTTAGCTCGCGCGTGCCCATTTAGTTTTTGTGTAATTATGTTGTTCAGCTTTTTTTGGCAACTTGCACTTTCATGCCTGCAAAACAAAGGTAGGTCTTTTCACTAGGTCCACTTTTACAAGTACCAAACAGGTGAAATGATCAGTATTCCTATAGATGGGGTAGATCTCATTTCCCTGGTCAAATTTAAGGCATTTCAGGTGCCTACCTAGGATTATCGTCAAAATAGTCTGCTGAGCACAATTACCCCAAAAGCAATAGCACCTCCTGGCTGTATGCCAAAGTACTAGTCATGAGCCAGAGCAGAGTGCCAGGAAAAGGCAGCAGTAAATTTAACTCTTGAGCAAATTACCAAAAAGGGCAAGGTGCCAGTGGTCAGAGTCATTGAAGTACCTTCCTTAGCTAGGGCATCAGCCATTTCATTACCACTAAAGCCAGTGAATGAAGGGATCCATTGCAGATGTACATCATGGTGGGAAGAGAGCTTTTGCAGTAAAGCTAAAATAGAGACTGAAGTCTTATCACCAATACAAGGCCATTTTTGCAGGTTCTGGATAGAATTATGACTGTCAGTCAAAACTCAGATATCTTTGTAGCTAGTGCAAATGTATGCAGCATTAGGCCCTCCTCAGTTGCTATTAGCTCAGACTAAAGAACAAAACTATGATCAGGGTTTCTAGTCTTGATATTATAGCTATGTGTTCTAATGGAGACTCCCCCCTTTTGTGTATGTGTGTGTGTATAAAAGGTTAAGCTTATGTACAAATAGATGCCAAGAAGTCCTTCTAATGGGTTGATAGTAAGTTTCAGTGAGTATCTTTCAACTGTTGTATCTATTAAACCCATGAGATAAGCTAAAGGTTTGTTTGTTTTTAATCTTTGATTAGAAACCCAATCATGAAAAAATATAGGGGTATTATTATGAGTACCATGATTCTTTAGTTTATTAAAAAATATTTTGACAGTTTAGCTTTGCATCTCAAATTCAACAGTTGTATTATCACATTCAAGAATTGAGTTGTAATCTTGTACTGTTATCTTGACTGTAAATATGATTTATTTTGGTCATACTTATCTATTAACTGAGTAATGTTTAAAATGTATGTGAATTTCACTTCTGAAACATGTATGTGTGCAAAAATTATCTACATTAGTGCATTTTCATTCCTACACATCAATTTAATCTACATATATATAACTATCAGGCAAGTCCCCCAGCTGAGCGGGCTGTGCCTGCTTTATTCACGTATGCATCCACAAGATACTGCATACACGTTCTACATGCGGAAGATCTTGAAAACACCCATGCAGCAAGAGAGCCCGCCAACTGAGCAGGTTGCGCTTGCATTAATCACATATGCATACATGTTACACATGCAACAGAAGTTTTGAAGTTGTGTCAGACATAAAATCTTTATCTTCCTCATGACTTACTAAATAGTCCACTTACATGTTGTTGCTATTCGTTATGCTGTAAGATCTTTAGCAATATTTATAATATACATAATGGCTATAATAGTTTGAAAAAAAAGTGTTTAATTTGATATTAATGGAGTAATTAAGATTCAGATTGTAAAAGAAAAATTTTTAATGGAGTGCTTGTTATTTTCTATAATTTTTCTACAGTCTTAGTGCTTTATTTTATTTTAGATAAATAGCAGGCATTTAAGGTTAGGTGCGAATAGAAGAGCTCAAGTCAATGAAAATTTTTGCCAAGTTGCTCCTCAAGTTTTACAGTTGTTGGTAAGTGATTTTGCATATGTCGACTTATTTTTTACGTTACAAATATTTTATACTTATTACATGATATTCTTGTATGTCTTTCTATATTCTTCACGCTGTCTGTGATTTTTAACATTATATTTTTGTATGCTGGCGATATGTTAACATACTTCAGGAGGAACATAAAAATGTGGTATTAACATAATTTCAGAATATGCTCTGAATAAAAATCTTTTTTTTTTTTTTTTTTTTTTTTTTTGTC
>KK122328.1:28899-42168 GCA_000611955.2 Stegodyphus mimosarum
CCTTACAACACTTCCATCATTTTGAAACTGTTTCCATAGCTTAGAGACTGTCTGGCTTGAAATATTCAGACATGTGGCTGTTTCCATGATTGTCTGCCCTGCTTCTAAAGGGCCGATAATTCGCCACTTTACAGATTCTTCCAAATGATACTTCGAAGCCATAACAAACCGCTTTGAGTCCCTACACACTGAAATCAAACGCTATGTTGCAGAAATTCACTCAAATATTCAGTTTGCGCAAAGCGCTTGATTCACCCTTGGATGACGTAACGCCTAGATTTGCATATCACAAACCGTTTGATTACTTTTGATTGGATAATTCTAATTAGGCTTGGTTTTCACACATTCTCTGCAAATACGGATCACATTGATTCGATATTTAATTAAATATCATCATTTTTGGGTATGTAAAGATAATTTTGGACATGAGTGTATATTGCAGGTCCATCCAAAAAATGTATACACGCTTTAACGAAAGAAAGTTCTTAATTATGTATTAGCACTGAGTTTTATTATTAGTAATCTAATCATACAAATCATGCTACTGTAATTTCCTGATGAAAGACCTCCAGTGTAGTGAATTTCCTGCAATACATGATGTCTTTCTGAGTCTCCCATGGGTGAGCATAAAGAGGTTATCACATGTAGCGACAGTCCCTGCTAGATGGGACTTTTCTAAGAAACAAGATTCTGGTAACATTGGTTTAAATGGGAGGATTCCTAGAAGAAAAAGCTCCACTGGAAGCAAAGTCCCACCTAGCAATGGAAACCATGTCCCGGCTATGTGGGATATTTTGCAACTTCGCCAAAAATTTACTGTCTGCAGCTCTGTCCCACATAAAGATCAACCAATCAGATGAAAGTTCTGCTTCTGAAGGATCATGCGTTCCCAGTCTGAGCGGTAATTGATTACTGATTACTGTTTGGGGTTCAAGTCTTTGTAGTAAGTGAAAATGGTAACCTTGCTACATGGGTTTCGTGGAAATGAGCGGGTTCTGGGAAATGTCCCTTTTGATGTCCACTACTGCATAGCGGAACCTTATGTGATAGGGACTTAACTTCAACAGTGGAACAATCGCCAAGCAGCACAATTACATTTCAGGGAAAAAACCTGGGTAACTCAAAACATTCATAGATTTCTTTAAATGGGTAAAGATTTCATAGCAGTTGATAGATTTTTTTCAATTATTTTGCAGGTTGTTATTAATAATCCAGCAGTAGTTTTTTTTTTATTAGTATTAGCTTTTTCAAAAACTAAGTTGCATATTGATTTAAATAGGTTTGTGAAATTAAAATCAAAATTCTTCTTGTAGTTTCTTGCACTATTTGCTATAAATCTAAATTTGACAGGATTTTTTGAAATTTTAGAGTTGCATATAATTGGCAAATCAATAAAAGTAGTTTGCAATAAAAAGGGAATTTTCCATTTTTTGTGAAAAGCAGAAATTTTGTTGATTATTAACCTTTCTGTATTTTTTGGAAAAACAATTTGTTGTTGAAATGTGCAGCTCTTTTTCAATAAAAGAGTTATGGAACTTTTTAAAAATTTCAAAAGTAAATTCTTTCAATTTTTAAATTCTTTAATTTGTTTTTTCAGTATTTTTTTACTTTTTTCTATTTTTTACATTCCTTAAAAAGATGAGTAGGTAAACTAAGCAGAGAATTTGCTTTCAGTATAAACTTAGCAATATCTCCTGAAATACTTTTGAAACAATTGAATGTAGGAATGTATTTAACTGGTCTAAATTTTGTACCTTTTTTCATAAGCTGCTTTATTTCTTGATCCTGTATAATGTCTAGATTTCCTGTAATTACATATTTTTACCATATGTTCATCCACATATGGTAAAAATCTCTCTTCACTGCTAAGCTAATTGAAACAAACAGTTAGCTTAGACTTATTGCGAGAAATTTTTGTTGAGGTTGTTTAAAGACTTTATGCAGGTTGAGATCATCAAAATTTCTATGAAAAAAATTGATAGTACAGAAAATGTTTTTATACTTAGATGAATTATAGTTAAATTTAAATTTGACAAAGTACTAAATCCTTGATGAGGCTATTTCTTGTAAACCTATTTTTGACAAAATTTTGAATGATAAGTAGATGCCTGTGAGGGAATGAATAAAGGTTGTTGAGAATATTTTCCTTAAAATTAGGTTTATCAAACAATTCCTGGAATTTAGATTGTAGTAAAGTAGTATTTATAGAAATTCTTACTTTGCTGCATTTTCCTCTGGTGCCTCTTTTATGTATATATGTTTTGTGTTTCTACATTTTAATTTGAGTCTTAAACTCAGTAAAAAGTGTCTAATTAATTTCTTTTACTTTATTGCACATTGGAATATCATCAATAAACAAAATGTGTTCATCAGGCCTTTGCTTAGTTATATATTTATATTTTTGTGTTTGTATATTGCTAAAAATCTTTATTATTTATTATTTTTAATTGTTTTTGTTTTAACGTAGATTGTGTGTTTTTGAAATTTATTTTTTATATAAATATGTTCTAGTACTGTTTCCATGTTAAATTACGGAAAGCAAGATGAAAAATAGGATTTTTTGCTAATTACAGTTTTCTATAAGTGTGTATGTTTTCATGCAGCTATCTGAAAGTAATTTCCTGTTGAGAATATGTTATTTTAGGTTTACCATTGTATTGTGAGATAAACTTTCAACTAAAAATATTTATATGTATTGGAAAATCACTATAAACATTTGATGCATTCATCAGATGAAAGCATATGGAGATGCATTTCATTACTTTAATAGCTGTTTTAAACCATTGTATTTTTTAAGATTTTGTTCAAAATATATATTGGCCTAGTTCATATTAAACCAATCATATATTAATGTAAGAAGTTTACTGGACACTGTGTGTATGAAAGGTTCAGTGGTTGCATAAATTTTTATTATTAAGTAGCAATCTATTTGTACACAAGTAAAACTTTTGTCTGCTCAGTAATTTCCCATTGAAATTAATATATTTAGAAAGCTTAATGATCATTTAGTGAAAGTCATAATTTTAGCGGTTTGTGTTCAACTTTAAAATATGCATGTGTTTCATTTAAATAAAAACTAGTTTGCCAGAGTACAATTAGCTATATTCTCATTTACAAATTTGGAATAATATTTCTTTTATTTTATGTTTTAGGTTAATCCTGATTCTCCTAATAGCATTCATGATGCTGCCAGTGATGCTTTGTGCAGTGCTCTAGTTGTTGTGGAGGTATTTTACTGTGCATTGACTTTTTAAGTCTTAAAAATTTTATTAAATAATTTTGTTGATTAATGTGATAAATATTATTAAATAATTTATTTTAAAAAGGTGTATTAAATTTTAAAAAAGCCTGAATTGTTAATATAATGTATTTTACTTTTTTATCTAGTTAATTACTTTTTTAATTAGCTCTTCAAATAGACAGGGTTTGTACGGTCCTTAAAAGTCCTTAATTTCGACCAAAATCGGCAGAAGGTTCTTAATTTTAATCATCCAAAATTTCTCTCTGTTTTTATGACTGCCATTTTGTTAGCATTTTGGAGAAATATTTTTAGCGATTCACTGACAAATATGGTTATGTTTTGAATGGGTTATAATTTGTTCCAATTTCTAATATAAATGGTGGAATACTTGAGTTTCAGAGTGAAAGAAGTGCAACATAAGCATTTCGAAATTATTTCATTTTTTCTAGTGAAGAGCTCTTAAACAACTTTTCGCTTTTGGGGATGTGAATTCTTTTATTAAACAGTTTTAAATTTGGGGACTATCAACATTTTGGCGATTTTAAAATCAGTTTCTATTGAAAGTTTTCATCTTCGAAATCTAGGAATTTTTCGACAGTTTTTTTAAAACATTGTAACGTTAATAAATTTCATCAAAATAATGATAATATATTGAAATTATATGTAAAAAATAACATTAAAATAAAACATTTTTAATTTTTGCTGTCATATTATAAAGTTCCATTTTGGCCACTTATTATACAATATTTTGAATCTGAAAAATAAACAAGGTATAATGCTACAAAGCAGAATTTACGAAACAGTTCTTAGCAAAAGCAAAATAGCTATGTAATTAATTAAAAATGTCTTTTTAAATTTTTTCATGGTAAGAGTTTTTCCCATGTGTCTGAAAATATTCAGAATTCTCATAATATGCATCAGTTTTCACTATAAAATTAATTTTACACTTTTTCCCTCTGATTTTTTTTTTTCAAAATATTTCTGGCTTTTTGCTGTTACAGAATTGGTAGGGGTAATTTTTCTTTAAGGATTTTTAGACATTGCAGCTTGGAAAGTTTAGAAACATTTGAAGGCAAGATTTACAGACTGATATTTCTAGGATTCCAATTTATTATATTCATTTCTAGAAAAATGTGATGAAATAAAAAAATCTTTCCATGGTGTTAACATGCAATGGATGTATTTTACAGAAAGTTTGCGATGAATTTCATACTTTTTGGAGAACATCTGGAAGAACAATGAAAACATAATATTTGAATGTTTTACTTCTGATATTAGAATTTTTTCCTTAACATGTCTATCTTCCCTTTATTTTCTCTACTTTTCACTAGACACAAGTATGGAAAATATAAAAAAATGCTTCTAATCGTATCACATGGACAGGTATTATAGAAAGGAATTTTTTTATTAATAAAGAAATTACACTGGTGTGCAAAACTTAAACAATAGCTGTTCTTTTTGCCATAACTCCATGAGAAATCATCTGAGAGACATGACATTCAGAAATAAGAGACAGCATTTTGTATTTAAACGATGACAAAAGCATAGTTGTGCAAAAAAGAATACAGTATGGAATCAAACAAAAAAAGGCTTTATTGAACTCATAGTATTGTTACACATGATTGTCTGTACAAGAGAAAGAACAATAAGCAGATGTTCCATAGTATGGGATATGCCCTCCCCTTACTGCAATGGTTGCTTCGCACCATCTCTCCATACTCAGCACCAGATTGTTCGTCAGATCTTGAGGTAAGACTGCCCATTCCTCAATCAGCATCTGTTTCAGTTGTTGGGTGTTCCCCAGAGGATGTAATCATGCCAAAAGGCATCTCCCCAAAGCATTCCACACATGTTCTATGGGATTTAAATCAGGGGAGTATGCTGGCCAATCCATTTGAGTATAACTTCACTTTCCAGTAGCTTCTGAACAGCAGGAAACCGGTGTCGTCATGCATTATCATCCATAAAAACAAAGTGTGCTCTAATGGATCTCAGAACAGAAGCACATAGGGAAGGATCATCTCCTGACAGTAGCGATCTCCGATTACAGAACCTCTGTCGAAAACATGGAGTTCTGTCCACTCATTCAGCATAATACCTCCCCAGACAAGAACTCTAGGACCACCGTAATGGTCTCTTTCTGTGATGCTACTGGGATGAAACGAGTCCCGACCTCTCTCCAAATCAACTGACATTGAGAATCGCTTGTGGCACTAAAACGACTCTCATCCGTAAAGAGGACACGACTCCATTGATGAGATGTCCAGTTTTTGTGCTCCTTGGACCGCACTGAATGACCAACATTCAAAGGGATGCAGCTTTCAAAACAGCAGGCAAATAGGCCACCTTTGTGAAGGTGTCTGGACACAGTAAACCGTGATGCTTGTCACCTCATTGCTGTACACAGTTGGTGAGCTATGGTGCTTGCTGACTGGTTTTGAGCCTTTTTTTGCCTGCAGGACGCTATCTCAGTCATCCATTGCAGTTGTTTTCCTGAGGCGGCCACCACCAACCTTTCTAACAGCTGTACCTATGGTTTGGAAGTCTTTCCAAGCACGTGAAATGACACTTTTGTTGATTCAGAACTCTTCAGCTACACTGATCACACTACGACCCTCCTCCAGCTTTCTGATCATTCTTTCATGTGTGAAGTCATCCAGGTGATTTCTTCTAGCCATATTTCACAAAGGAATTCACTTGCACTTGCAACAAATATCTTTTATTGCGTCTCCGTTCATCCTTTTATCGTAGTCTTGAGTTGAGGTACACCGACCGCATGCGTTTTGTGTGCGCTCACGTCACCTGTGACATTTTGTTCCCGATATTTGCATATGTGCGACCTTCCTACTGAATTGCGTGTTCATTATACTGATCGCAAGAACCCCTTTTCTTGTTGCTTGGTTTGTTTTAGAATAACAGAACTCTTTAATTAATTTCAAAAATTCTAAAATTAAGAGGAAAGGTCTAGAAGAAAAAAAAACTGAATACATATAGAGATAGAAAATTATTCTTCAAAGATATGTATGGTTATTATTATGTAAATTACCCAGTTGTTTATAATTTCAGACTTTACTATATTTTCCTATTTCTGTTTTCTCATCAGAATGCATATCAGCTAATTTTTAAACTGAGATTTTTGGAATAAAAAAGACAGTGTGTTTTTCTGACCACTGCTTGCTTGTTCCATTAGTTCTTGTCAGCTCTGATAATATGTAATTATTCAACGTTGCATTATCGCTGCCAACATTTGAATTTGTTATGACGATAGAGTTATTGAGCCGGCTTAAATTAAAATTAAATGGGTCTTTGACCACTAGTCTGCATTTTTAGTTTGAATTTGACTCTTCTTGTTTAAATACATCAGCATGAGCTGCAATTGATTTTGTTGGAATAAGAACATATCTTTATGTTCTAAGCCTTTTTTAAATAACAGGCTTATTTAAACTGTTATCTGACTTCGTAGTTACTTTCAGGCATAGCGATAAATTTTCTTCATGTCTTGGCGGGGGGGGGACTATTTAACTTTTACCAGATCAAGTAAATCCTCATAGGTACATTGTGGAGAGGTTGACAAGTTAGGAGATAAAGCATGCAGAAACTAGTGAGACCATTGGTTTGCGTATTGAGACAAATTTCTAATCGTTAGAGAATATGCTTAAAGAGAAGGAAAATCGATATAAATTAACCAAAATGTCTGAGAAGGCTTCAAATTAAAAAGGTGCATATTTTGTTGTGTGTTGTTTCTACAAAACATAAATGTTTTGTAGCTTTTAATGTATAATTATCCTAATATCGTTTAAGACACAATGTCATAAATTACATGTATTTTAAACTGTCAATTTTTTTTAAATTGTGATTTTAATAGGGCTTTTTTCAAAATATTGTTTAAAAATAAATAAAATTTAATAGTGGCCATGTAAATACATAATGACTAAGGTTATCTAACTACCTAACTTAATTATTTATAACTATCCACTTACCTTTAAAAATTACCTCTGCATATTAAAGCGAGTTATTGCCTTTTATTAATTTTTACCGTAATCAACTTATGTCTGGTGCTTTAGTGGCTTATTGCAACCTTAAAGTTTATTAACTGGGTTACAACCCCTGAAACTCTACACGAAGCTATGACACTAACTGCATCAAAGCCCAGCTAGCTTTCAAAACTTGCCAACCGTGCCTACTTCAGACCTTTCAGGTTTGCTCTGATCAGCAAGTTTCTCTCGAGGCAAGCAGCAGCAGTGACAACAGCCAGTCTTTTTTTATGAGTCATGCTCATTATGATTTTGCACTCTCATTTTAACCTATGTCACTTCACATAAAATCTACTTGCTATTTACTAAACCTCTAGCCTGAGCAATGTGACAAAATGAAACATTTAAAAAATCAACATAAAGCTAACTGTTAGTAAAACGTAAATAAAATGCCACTTAACTTCTTTCAACTATGTCCAGCTATTATAAGTGTAAAATATTTAATGCTACTTAATAAATTCATAAAGTTTATTTTATTAATAATTATGTTAATCAAGTTATGTTTAATAATAACGCATCCTATTTATAGATCTATTTGTTTTTTAGGATGAAGTTCAGACATAGATAATATTTTTAATTGAATTTATTCAGTTCCCGTTTGCTCATAGGTTCTTAATTTTTTTCATTAATGGTCCTTAAAAGTATTTAATTTCTGTGTGAAAAAATGTGTAGGAACCCTGAATAGATTCGTGAAATAAAATTTCTGTTATGTGATTTTGCTTGAAAATTGTTAATATCTTGAAAATGCTATATATTTTTCAAAAGACATTTCATAAACCTGGGAACTTTGGTAAAAGTGAAATCCCTTTAAAATGTTAGTAATGGTAGAATTATATGTTATCTGAGTCACTGATGTACATTTAAAAATATTTTTTATGAAATTATGCTCAGATTTGTTTATAGATTATAATGCAGTATTTTAAAATTAATATATTTATAGTATGTATAAGTACAGTAATATCCCTATGGTATCCTAAGGTAAATTTCTATGAGGATAAAAAATAAGCAGTCTGTTGAAGAGATTTGGACACATTTTGATATTTAAATGCCGCAAAGATCATGGGTGGATCTTGAAATGGAGGGGGAGAGGAGAAAAAGAAACACCTTGATTGTTGTCTCAAAAAGTATATCCGTTCTTTTTGAAAAGTGAGACGGAAAAAGCTCCAGGAACTGGTTAACTTACATAGCTGATCTGAAGTTGTGAATTAGATTTGGGATTTGGAAGTTGGTGGGTATGTCATTAGCGAGCTGTTGTACACACATAGCAAAGAGCTGACATTCGATGAACTTACAGAGATGCATGAGCAAATTGCCATTGACACACGTGGGGTTTTATGTTTATATTATTTTTCCCTTTACTGTAACTTTTACATTCATCCACTTTACCAGAATGCAAATTATGTAATGTATTTAAAATCTTTGAGTTCAAGAGAGACAGCTTGTAACAGCTATTGCTGATTACCTAATTACTATTTCTCCCAGCATTTGAATTACTTGAATCAACTTTTAAGTTTGCTATCTGTAACTGCTCACAAGAGTTTGATGACATGAGCTAAAGCTTGTGGGCATGCTTTATGTTGTAATTTAGTGTTTGAACTTTTACTTTAAGCTTTGTTCAGGTATTCCCTCGAGGCTTCAGGATTTAATTTCTGTTATTATATAGGTTGTGAAACTGTAAAGCTGATGAATTAATAACAAAGGCTATAATATTTTATAGTAATTAGCATCCTATAAGCTCAGATCTAGATTCTCCAGAAAAGCATACCATAATTGCAAACTTGTCAAAAGGTCTTGGCTCAGCTAAAAAGGGATTACACATTTTTGAGATGTGTATGAAAACTGTATTTTTATTACATATATTTCATTGAATTAAATGCATTTTAGCCTATTGCCCTGTTTAACAAAAATTTATAGGTATTTACTCATAAAGTTAGACCATGGCTTACAATGGTTTTTATCAGTCCCACTTGCCACATAACAAAGGGGTTTTGCATTATTCAAAGGGAAACTCAAGATATAGTAAATCGGTACTTACATACTATTGCAACCATCTTAGTAGAAGTAGCCAAATTTTCAGAAAGTGGCAAACTCTGGCAACCATGCTCATAACAGTAGTTTCAGTCAAGCAATGCTGTCATTTTCATATTCATTCTGTTCTGTTGTACTCCAAGTTCCAGCGGTTTTTGTACACAAATTGTGATATTTTTTGCCTTAGTTTTAAAGTATGAGCTTGTGGGATTTGCCAGCAACAGAATAAACTACAGTAAAATTTTGGCAATAATACAGAGTTTTGCTGAAATTTTTCTAAAGGGAACAGCAATTACAAAATGCATTTTTTAGATAGCCACTGATCCTGAAGATTGCTTGTAGCCTAATCTTCAGAATTCTCTGATGTTTTTTTAAGCAGAAACAGATCACTGTGTATTTCGGAAGAAGAATCGCGAAAAAAAAAACAGAAAGATTCGAGAAAGAATGTGAGGGTTTTTAATGTATAGCATAATCCTTATTTAATAATTAAAATCTGTATCTCTAATTGCTAAAGTATGTTTTGTTTTCCTAAATTGATGTTGTTTACCAAACTTACTATAAATATCGAGAGTTTGGAAAAGTTTCTGAAGAAGAAAGCACAAAAACCACCTACTTGCACATGCTAAGTAACTTTTTACATTTTCATCCATAAAAAATCGCAAAATTGGGCCAAGATGCAATGCTACATAAGTACCACTAAATCTATAATTCAATTGCATTTTTATTACATTTGTGATTTAATAAACTGGATTTTGTTTATTATCGTAAATGCTCTTCTTTTTCATTGATCCATCAGTTATTGCTACTATGCTTCCTATAACATTTTGGATAAATTTTATTTTTAAGGCTAATTTTTTACAAAATAGAACAATATTGTTAAATATAACAAAATAGCAAAATTGTTCTCATTTTTTATAATGAGAAACATTTTTATTTTGTTTAATGGTGAATAATAAGTTCTTTGATATATAATCTTGGATCAGTTAGTTAATATATGAGCTACTGATGCTAAATTTTAATCTCTATTAAAACATGGATTTTTATTTGGAATATAACCAGTGGATTCAACTGTAGCTGTATAGAAGGTACGGAAAACCAGTAAATCAAAATGAACATATTCTAAAATTTGTTTGGGAAAGTCTGTAATTTAGGAATTTCATAACCTAAAGGGAGAAGTTTGTAGTAGAAACATCTACATATAGTAGTAGCAGTGGAATTTTATTTCAAACATGTTTTAGTATTTGGTCTTTCTCAAAATTTGCAGAATTATATTTTACATTTCCAAGTGCAGCAGTTTTGTTTATCAGCACTGGAATTTATTCATATGACCTTGATTAATGCATATTTATATTTATAGGATACTTGTAATCATCAAGTTCTTGCTCCAGTATTATTTCAAGGTGTATATACTCTTGTTGACACATACAATATATCAGTTGCCCGTGAAGACACAGATAAGTATGTTGATATCTTTTGTGCACATTTTATAACTTTTTTGTTTGTTTAGTTAGCTTTGCAATTTTAAATTTGGAGCCAGCTTTTGCAAATTTCTGTTATTTGATAAAAGTTGTTAATTAAAATGTTTAGCTAACAGATGAATAAGAAGTGACTTTGTAAAATACTTTTTTTAAGGTCTGTGAGTTACTGCCGTGTGTTTACTGAGTTAGCAGAATCTTTCCTGGATGAAATGGTCACTTCTCCAAATGTAGTATGTAATAGCTTGATATTTATTTACAATTTTTCTGTGAAAAAATTCTTAAGTTTCCATTATAATGTCATTTCAGAATTTCTGTATGTATGTTGAAGAACTGTTAAATGACAGAAATAGAATAAAATTGTTAGTAGAGCAGGTGATATTTTTCCCAATTTTTTTTATTCTATTATTGAAGCTCTAAATTTGGAATATTAAATTAATCTATGCTGTATCTTTAAATCCAAATATCATATATTTTGTGGTATTTTTTTCTTCAAAAAAAATTTCTTTATCATTCTGTAGTGTAGTATGGTATAAATAATGAATTCCCTGTACAGTAAAAACTTTACTATATGAAAAGCTTGAGATGTGCTAAGTGGGAAGGGGGGGGACTTTCCGGGTAGTTGAGCATGAAAAAAAAATGCAATTCTTAGAAAGTTAATTACAAATTTCCTGATGTTTTCAATTCTACATTTAGAAAAAAGGTTTCACTTACCTTTTTTTACCCCAAAGGTTCTGATCGTGGCCAAGCTTACCTATATTCCAAGGAACACTTTTATTTCAGATAAATCTTACATGTTAGTTTGATAAATGCAGGTACAAAACATTGCATATCTACATGAAAACAGGTGATTAGAAGAGAATTACAGCCAGTGTCTTATATCTCTTTTGAAATTTGAACTCTTTATCAATAACAGTAAAGAGAATCTAACATTTCATGCTGTGTGTCATCTGGTGAAGACAAGGATTGCTTTTTTTTTTTTCCAACTCTCCTTAGAGTTTTAAACACATTATTTTTAAAACTCAAACAACATTTAAGTAATCACTGTCGTTGGTTTTATAAGTTTTCCATAAGGTGAATGATGAGGCTTAGGAGTTAGATCATCAATTAATAGATAGTCTGAAGGTCTCTGTTACCCTTGCCAGCACAGTTCCACTGTTAGTATTATTGAATTAGGATTGAAATGAAGTGCCTTTAGGTGTCCACCTATACCTGGGTCTAAATTAACTGGTATAAAATGTGGTCTAAATGAATGGGTAAAAAATATATTCCATGGCAATCTGAAAAAAAGATGAATGTTAGTAGGACAAAAAGATGTTTTTTATTTTTCCTGCGCTTCCAATGGGAATGATTTTCTTATAGGATGCAAAAAGGAACCATATACTGTTTTTATTAGATGATGGTTGATGATGTGTTACATGATGTTTCTTTCCAGGACAGAGTTTCACTCTTTGCCCTAACTTCCTGTTCAGTCTTTTGGTATGATCATTTCCCAACAATATTGTATCCCCTTCGTTTCAGATAATCCTTTCTCTGCCTTATACACTTTTCTCAGTTGCCCTGAATATGATCTAAAATGCTTTCTTAGATCCCTTTTCACTCTAACATGATATGCAAATCTCTTCTTTAACATATATATTTTTCTCTATGCTATCAAACTTACACCAACTTTTCTAATATCTTATAAGATCATTGCAGGACTCAGAAGTTCCAAGTCTTTAGGATCTTCCAAAACATGAGTCAGTTCTCTTGAGTTAATCAAGCTAGCTTTCACAATCACATAGAACAGTGTTAATTTCTTCATGATTTAATTATGTCTTACTGAAAGTTTTATTTAAAACTCTTTTCATCGTAAGTACAGTCAGTCTGCTCCAGAAACCTCCTCACCGGGGGGCATTAGGAGGTATGAATTTCCATGTAATTAGATTTAGTTCCTCTATATTCTTTAGTTTCTCTAAATCTACTTTCTCTAAGAAATGAGAAGGGCCTTTAAAGTTTGAAACATTATCTGAATGAAGAACAGCTAGTCTTCATAGCCATGCTATAAATCTCCTCAAAGAGAAAGAAAAAAGAAGAAATCCAAAGAAATTTTCAGTTGAGAGTGAGATGCACTGCATGGTAGATTGCATAGTTCAGGATCAGAATCCAAGCCTTTCTCCCTTGAGAATTAGAGGACCTGCAAGATCTACTCCTATGATTTTAAGAGAGCTTTCACTACTGGGTGATTGGTAGGAAATATAATGGGCACCATTTAATGGTGCTTTGATCTAGCTTGGATTAATCAATGATCATCTTTAAAACATATTTATGTCTTAAAGCTGAAAATACCATCTGGATCTTTAATTACGTGTGAAGAACTCTAGTCTCATTACAGACTGTATTATCTGTATGAAATACATCTTTCCGTACTTGCTTCAGCAAGGTACATTGCACTTTTTTAATTTCGTCAGTCATCAAATTCTCTATTGTTCTGTGACCATGTATTTTCTTC
>KK122328.1:53555-73039 GCA_000611955.2 Stegodyphus mimosarum
TTTTTTTTTTTTTTTTTTTTTTTTAAGATGTGGATTAATAGAATGTAATAGGTTGTTAGATTTTAATAGAATTGCTCATTGGAAAAGATAATTCAAACAAAAGCTGAGTTTCAGTTATAAAGCATAGATTTTAATGAATGAAATAAAATATTATTTACTTTCAGATCCAACACTCAATTTTTTGCTTTCTTGTCTCCAAAAGAAGCCATTATCAACAGTAGCAGCTACAGCTTTGCAGAATATTTGTTCTACTTGCAAAAAACAAATGGGTGCACATTTTAATGGTTTGCTGCAAATAATTCAAGCTCTTGATACGTTTTCTATTTCAAATGAGGCAGCTGTTGGTCTTTTGAGAGGTTTGTTTTTTCATTAGAAAAAAAATTTTTTTTTCTTTGAATACTTCCTTTTATTTAGAAATAAATTTTAATTCTGAATTTATAATTAGTAATAATTTAATAATATTAATGATACTACTTTAACCCTTTGTCTTTCACAGGATGAATTCATATTTTTCATGAGATTTTTATTGTTTCTTTTCCTGTAGATTTTTATATTTTTATTCTTATTAGAAAATAAATATTCATAAAATACTTATCTTCCAGGAATTTATAATGTGCAACATATTAATTAAAGCAGGGCTTTTTTTAAGTATTTTTATACATGCAAAATGCAATCAGTTTACAAAAATATGTTCAGGCGGAAAAAAAATTTAACATATTTAAAATGAATTTAATAGTTTTTATATGAATATAATAGTTTTTATATTGTGTGTTTGAAAATAATAGAAACAAATAGTATTCTTTTCTGAACAAAGCTTATGAATTCTTCGCAATGGCTACTTTATTTTTTCTTCTTCATGTCCTGGCTTTCTGATTACAGCATGTTTTGCATTTGCTTATTAAACCTTGATTAATTGTATTCCATATTCTAAGACAGTAACAAATTCTACTGTTTCTCTGTGGTGGTATATTTAAAGTTGGCAAAGATATGTTTTGCCTAATGAAAAGAAAAGTTTATGCTACCATTCTTTTGATTTTATATGTCTATCATAAAAATTTCCCAATATTTTGGATTTGTTGCTATATGGTTATTATAGTTTTTGATGATTGATAGTATTATTTTAATTGTTGTCATTCTGTTTTCTGCTGATGATAGTGCAGTCTATTATGTGGTGATTAAAAAGGAAATACACAGTTTGATTAATTTTCCACATGAAAATTATTGTGCATGATATTTTTTATTTTAAGATCATGATCATTATACAGTTTGAGATAAAATTTCCATTTTTTTCTCCTGTTTAATAAAATACAAATCATAGGCTCATCCAGATTTGAAAATTATGATGCCATAGAATTTGACTCCCAGAATTTGAAGATTAGTGTATTTACAAAGTACACTGTGAGGTGAAAAAAGTTATGACGTTTTCTAAAATTTTCAGCTAGGTATGAGAAACAATGTTAAAATTACAAAAATAAAATAAAAAATAGTGAGTATAATATCAAAGTTTTTTTGGGGGGGGGGACCCAGCACCGAACATTTTACTGGTTAAGCAGTCATTGGGAATGGCTGAACCCATCATTCATTTAATGGTCTCATTATTAAGAACAGAGCTCAGAGTGCACTGTAGTGGTGACATAATTACATTCATAAAAAATCTGATGTGTACACCACATGATTTCCCTGTACGGAATATTATATTATATGCATTTTTTCCTGCATTTCATTTAAACTTATTTCCTCAAATTTCATTACAGATATATTTCTTATTCAATTAATTCAGTTCCTCACTTCGGCAAGGCAGAAATACAACTCAAAATATCTTCATTAAAAGTTGAAAGATGTAGAAAAACATGAAACCCAAATACAGTTAAAACAATTTTAAAAAAAGCAATTCAGCGAATGGGCAAGAAGGCAGATTTTTTGGTGCACAAAACTGAAAGTTTCCTTTTGGGCTCATTTGGCAAAAAGACACTGAAGGTGTAGAAAAACTTAATTCACTATTCTGCTTAGTTACAAATGTAAACAAATATGGCTGCTATGGTTAAAAAAAAATTAGGCTTAGCCGCTGTGAAACACCACGTGTGAGATATAACAAAATACGATAGCTGTTTTAAAAAAATAATTGGTGATTCACTCAAAATTAACATTCTAGATTTGATGCTCTCCCCCTAAAATTCATCTGTTCTCCCAAATTTGAAATCCTTCCGTGATTATATAACAGCCTAAAATTAACCAATCATAGCTTGATGAGTACTTTCTGCATGTACTTGATATAAATACTCTTGGCACAAAAAATTGCATCATTTCTTCTCCTAGCTTCGCTACTGCTAATATATCCCCTGTCTCTTCTCAAATGCTTACGTCTTACTTTTAAAATTAGTGTACATAGGATTTACTGTATTTCACTGTGATTGGATAAATATCTACTAAAATGTTTTTATATGCGTGAAATGAAGTTTGGGGCTTTTTCAAAATTCATTCGTGTTGGTGTCATCTGTTCTTCTCACCACTCTGCCCTCATGACTATGCAGTAAAAATTAATACATATATATATATATATACTTTTGGTGTCACCAGTTGCCACCAAAAAGGGAGGTCCACAACTACATGTTATAGCACAGTCGTATATGCAGAATTCAAATGTTCTGAGGCTGCTCGCTTTTGAGTTATGTGAGATACATACATAGGTACGTATGTACAGATTCCACAAAAAAACTCTTCTGAATCCATTTTAAATCATTTTTATAAGCCATTTGGGGGAAAATTGTCTTTTATTCTGTCCTTGCGTACAGATGTCATGCAAAAACATCGTTAAATTGCATTCCATAGTAGTCAAAATGGATATTTTCATTGAAATATGATACCTGGAATTATTTGTGGTTACAATACTTCCCTTACTTTGTACAAGGAAATAAAAAGGAGATGCTCTGACCTAATTTTGATGGAGAGCAATTTGAGAGATGGATCTGAGTATCATCCTTCCCTTTTTAAGATACTATCTATGTACAAACATGCCTGCCTTCTCTGAGATTAAAACCTGTGCTCAGGCTATAGCATCATAATATCAAATATAAACTAGATCAACAGTGCCAAAGAAATAACTTCAAATAGGCTGTAATAAAGTTCCAATAGTCTACATTGCTGATATTTCTCAGTAGTTACACTCAGAAATCTGCTTGGTAAATGAGTGCTGCTTACATAAAACACTACACTAATATCATATTTTAAAATGGTTACAAAGCATATGAAAAGTACCTTCTGTTTATAACTTCATTAGTATTTTTAATTGAATCTCCATCAGATTTAAGGAAAAAATTTCACCCAAAAGTAACTTAATTCTTATATTGCATTTTACCTTAAATAAACATTTAACTAAGCAAAGCAAATTTCAGCCCTGAACTCAGAACTTAATGTACGGCTCCAGAACATCCCCTTAGCTCACTTTCCTTGTTTCTATAAAAGAAGTAGATTATAAGAGCTTAGGATAATTTGGCTTTTTAAACCCCTGGCCTTTTGAAACTAGATCTTTCTGCTAGTGTTGTCAAGGAAAAAGGCAAATAATTAAAAATCACTTCATTATTTATTGTTTAATTTTTGTCAAGTGGAATTTGTGTGCTTTCTGCTCTAATTAAAAAGTTTTTTTCTAATTGAATGTTTCCCTGAATAAAATATTACAAAGAAAGAATTTAAAATTCTACCATTTGCATCATCAAATATGTCTTTGGGTTCTGAAAAGTTACGCTTTTGTAATATTTTTATATGCTAATATATATTAGCTGAAACCCCATCAGATATGTATAATTAAGTATACTATTCACCCTAGTAAAAAAATAATCATTATCTTAGTTGGTAGTTTACATTTTCCCTTATTTATTTTATTTTATTTATTTACTTATTTTTAAACTGCATGCTTTTGAACAAAGTGGGTTTCAAGCAATTCACTCAAAGGCAAAATTTTTAGGCAGGCATTAAATTTTCTTTCTTATTTGTCTGCATTTGTTTTATAAATATGTGTATGTTGTCATTGCATTTGTATTCTTGTTACAATGTTATGCAACAACTGTGTTGCTTCAGTAATAATAAAATTCATTTCTACTGGTTGTTTGAAACTTATTTTTTCTGAATGATTTTTAAAGTTCTCTGTATTGTTATAATTTTTATAATTGTATAACTCTGTGTAATGTACAATATATATTATTTATTAGTGTGTATTAATATTTTAAATAATAACATAAAGGTAGTAAAAACATTTAATTTGTGCAATCTTTTGATGTAGGTACAGCACTAATATTAGGTCAGATGCCATTAGATAAAATAACAAATGGTTTGATGGAATTGTGTAAAACGCAAATGCTACCTTTATCTTCAGTATGTATTTATTTTGCTAGAAGTTTATATGTTTAGAACATACTTTTCTAGAATCTGAATTTGTTTCTTATTTTGTTTTATAAATAATTTCTTTTAAACTTATTTTTTGGCAATTGATCATGCTTTACCAGTGTATTGCGATACTTCTTTCGTAAATGAAGCAAACTCCATTGATGGAACATAGCAAAAACTTTATTTAACACTTAAAATGGTGACATACAAGCGAGAAGAGAAAACATATTTTAAAACTTTTAAAATAAAGTAAAATTACATTCTTTGTGTGTTTAAAACGTTGCCATTCTGATACATATTAATGTTTGTCTATTTAAATTGTACATACGATTAGCAACAATATTTAAAACTATTCTTTGTGCATTTAAAACGTTGCCATTCAGATACATATGTTCGACTATTTAAATTGTACAAATGATTAGCAACAATATTTAAAACTACTCTTCGTGCATTTAAAACATTGCCATTCAAATGCATATTAATGTCCGTCTATTTGAATTGTACAAGATTAAAAACAATATTTAAAGCTGTTACAACCTCTCCCCCAACGGAGAGACTTTTTCTGAAGAGAAAAGTTCTGTAAAATTCATACATTAAATAAAGTGAAATAAAATAAACTTGTGTTACATACACTAAGAGACATTTCATTACTTAATTCTGCTCAGAACATCTACGTTTTTGTGCAAAGATCCTTTGCAGTGAATGACCTTAAAATTATAGGGTTATAATGAGAGTGCCCAGCGCATCAATCTAGAGTTACATTTATAGTTGGATTGTAACAGACCAGAGGGTTATGATCAGTGTGAATCAAGAATTCTTGCTGACCATCAAGATAAAAGTGCAGCTTTTTGATAGCATAGATGATGGTTCTGCACTCCTTTTCAGTAGTACAATAGTTCTTTTCAAATTTAGTAAATTTTTTGCTAATATACAAGATAGGATGCTCATGTTGTTCATCATCTAATTGGGATAGTACTATAGCCATGCCATTATCAGAGGCATCGGTTTGTATAATAAACTTTTTATCAAAGTCGGGAACGTACAGAATGGGTTTTTTGCATAGCAACTCTTTTAAATGTTTAAATGCTAGGTCACATTTTTCAGACCATTGTATATTTCCTTTTTTAGTTACCCCCTTCAAAGTGTCAGTGAGCTATGAAGCAATTTCCGAAAATCTCGGTATGTACTGGTGCTAATACCCTACTAGTCCTAAAAAAGCAGGGACTTCTTTTTTTCTTAGGTGCAGGATATTCCTTTACAGCCAGGATCTTTTCTTCATCTGGAGTTCGTTGTCCTTGTATGGCCTAGGTATTGCACTTGATATCGTACAAACTTAGATTTTGATGGTTTTAATCGTAAGTTTGCTTTCTGTATTCTGTCTAGAACAGAAGTTAAGTTTTTAAGGTGCTCTTCAAAGTTTTCTGAGTAAATGGCAATGTCATCCAGGTATGGTACAGCGAATCCTTCACATCCAGCTAGGACTTTAGTCCTAACTTTGTTAAAAAAGTATGGGGCATTTTTCAATCTGAAGGGCAAATGTAGAGGTGTGAAGCTTCCAAAACTAGTAACAAATGTTGCATATCTCTATGCTCTTTCTGTTAATGGAATTTGCCAATAGCCTGTAGGTAAATCTAAGAGGGTAATATATTTTGCTCTTACTATGATTTCGATACGTTCTTCAATATTAGGTAAAGGATAGTATTCAGTTTTAGTAACAGCATTGAATTTACTATAATCAATCGAAGGCCGAGGATCCTTTGATGAAGATTCTATCTGGGAGATGTATAATCTGATTCTCTCGGCTTTATAATTTTGGCATTGAGCATTTTCTGAATTTCTTTTTTGCGAATTTCAGTCTGTTGTGACAGTATGTATGGCTTTATTTGTATTGGTTTGTTATTTAATAGCTCAATATGATGACAAACTAAGTTTGTTAGTCCAGGACTATTTGAAAAACAACCAAAATATTTCCATAAAACCTTTCATAAATCTTCTATTTGCTTGGGTTTCAATCTTTTCTCGAGTTCATTATCCTCTATGATGTCCAAGAAATTTAATAAACTTGGATTGAAAGGTAAATGAGGTATGTTCATTTCTAAGTCGCCTTCCACTTCAGTTATCATATTAATCATTTCTGGTCTTTTGTAATATGGTTTAAGCATGTTAATGCGATATACTCGATTTGGCTCATTTTGTTCTTCAAAACTTACAGTATAATTGGTTTCTGAAATTTTCTGCTCTATTTTCCGAGGTCCTTTCCATTGTACCTCTAGTTAATTTTGACGATTTGTAGTTAAAACTAGAACTAAATCTCCTCCAGCAAATTCTCTTTTCACTGTATTCCGATTGTACCATGTTTTCCTCCTTTGTTGAGCTTCTTTCATGTTTTCCACAGCAAGTTCTTGGCATTTCTTCATTTGATTAATAAGTTTGAAAACGTAACTGACAAAATTATTTCTTTCTTCAATTGGTTGTAGCCACTGTTCATAAAGTAAAGTGACTGGCGTTCATAGGTTTTCCCATGAACTAGTTCTGCTGGCATAAAACCAGTGCTTTCGTGTGTGACTGTTCTGAGGGCAAAAAGAACTAATGGTAGATACTTCTTCCAATCAGAAGTAGCTCCTATACATACGATTCTTAAACCCTTTTCAGCGTTCTATGGAATCTTTCAATGGGATTACTCTGCGGATAATACACAGAGCTTCTTACATGTTTAATGCCAAAGTGCTCCAAAAATTCCACTGTCAAAAGAGGTCCCCTGATCAATTTGCATCACTTTTGAGAAACCCATATGACTGAAAATCTGTAAGAAAGCATCAATCACAGATGGTGAAGATGTCTGTCACCGCAACAGCATCTGGATATTTGGACGACATACACAGAACTGTAATAATATTTTTTTTCCAGTCTTTAAAATAGGTAGTGGACCAACAACATCAGCATTTATTTTAGTGAATATTTTGGAAATAACTGGTACTAAAGTCATTGGAGCCTTCTTTTTGTCATTTCCTTTCCCAGAGCGCTGACAAGCATCGCAGGTTTTTACAAAATCTTTGGTTTCTTTGTAACACCTCGTAACTAAAAATTCTTTTCTTGTTAGACTATAGTTCTCATTTCTGTGTGTACCTTCTTTAATTTCTTGGATGATTTTAGATAGTTCCTTATCACTATGCTGAAGTCGTACAAGTTCTTTTGAGTCGATGTTTATTAATTTCATGAAAGCTTCATCTTCCATATTTAATTCCGGTAATTTAACTTCTTCAAGAACATTTCTGGATGCTTCATTTTCTCTTCATTGTGTTCAGCTATTTCTTTTTTCGTTTGAGTTCTAGTAGAGACCACATTAACCTGGTGAGGATGACTATCTGGGTCGTTTCTTTGTTCATTCAACAACGCAAAAGTTTGATTGCCTAATAAATATCTTCCTTTGTCAAGTTCATTTTTAATAATGGCATCCTTGGTTATTACTCACCCAAGATCGCAATTTAGTTTGACCTCAGCCAATGGTAAACAGGTTGGATTCAAGTCTAATGGCTGTTGCACCCACACATTTTTACCTGTCAGCATTTCCAACGTGATGTATTTGCAACAAACTATATTAATACTAGTAGCTGAATCTCTTAATATTGGAATTTTATAACCATTTACGTAACCCATACTAGTATAATGTAATATAAATATATCCTCTGGTTTTGCACTAATTCTATTAAGATTAGCAGGAAATTCAGTACTATTCTTAAATTTTGGACATTGAGGTCGTAAATGTTGATAGGATCCATGTTGATAACATTGTGAAGTTTTTCCTTTTTCATATTTTGATGCTTCATGAATTTCTGCCCGAATTTTTCTAGGCTTAGTTTAAACCGTTTTAACAATAAATTCTTCACATGCTCGTAGTCTTTAGCTTTATCGGAGGGCTCTCTAGCTATTAACTGTGTTACTTCGTAAGGAAGTAGTCCTAGTAAATGAGATACAATTTCTTCTTTATTAATTTGAGCCCATTCTGCTTGCCTTTCAAACAGTAGCAAATATAGACTGATATCTCCTTTCATATCATCGAATTTCTGTATAAGGTGACGCAGCTGCCATTTTGGCCAGACCTGTCCGTTAGTTTGAGACTTTGTCTCTGTTTCAAGTCTTAATCTCTCTAATTTGTACTGTTATTTCCTTCTCCGCTCTTCTGCTTCTTCCTGCCTCCTATGTTCTTCATCTTTCCCTTTCCTCCCTCTCTTTCCGTTCTTCTATTATTGTGTCTAAGACCCCTTTGACGAATAGTTCATCATAATCTCTGCTTTCAGCAATTTTCTGTTTTAAATCGACTATTTTTAAATCTGAAGTCACATGAACTCCCAGTTTAGCTGCAAGATTTTGCAAATCTTCCTTACAAGCTCTTCCTAAATAGGACATTATTTCTGTGTTTAAAATTTATGAACACTCTGTTCTTTATGCTTCCTTAAAGTAGCTGAATTTAATTACTGTAATTAATGCTCTCAGGAATCACGAAATTAAATGCACTCTCTTAAGTACACAAACCTCAAAAATGAGATGTTTAAATTATATGAAATTCATACTCTCTGCCACAGTAATTCCGATTAAAATAAAAATAACAACATAGAACAATGGATACGCTATATATGTCTACTGTTGAACAACTAAAATGAATATCAAATATACTATCCAATACAGAAAGTAAAATAAGGCAATTCAGTATTAACAAAAAGTAATAACCTTGTATCAGTAATATTACGTTCAGTGATGAACTAATAAAATAAAGCAATTCAATATTAATAGGAAGTAATAATCTGGTACTACTAATATTACATTCAGTGATGAACTGATAAAATAAAGCAGTTCAATATTAACAAGAGGTAATGATCTGTTTAACTAATATTGCTTTCAATGATGAACAAATAAAATAAAAATACACTCGATTCCTCGATGTTGGTCAGTGCCTCCAAAAATAATTAAGACTGTGATACTTCTTTCGCAAATGAAGCAAACTTCATTGATGGAACACAGCAAAAGCTTTATTTAACACTTAGAGTGGCGACATACAAGGAAGAAGAGAAAACATATTCTAAAGTATTTTAAAATAAAATATAATTACAT
This sequence comes from Stegodyphus mimosarum, assembly GCA_000611955.2. Lineage (NCBI taxonomy): Eukaryota > Metazoa > Arthropoda > Arachnida > Araneae > Eresidae > Stegodyphus > Stegodyphus mimosarum. Next base: position 63,045 of record KK122328.1, read on the forward strand.
TCTTCGTGTGTTTAAAACGTTGCCATTCAGATACATATTAATGTTCATCTATTTAAATTGTTCAAACGATTAGCAACAATATTTAAAACTATTCTTTGTGCATTTAAAACGTTGCCATTCAGATACATATTAATGTTCGTATATTTAAATTGTACAAAAGATTAAAAACAATATTTAAAGCTGTTATAATATCATTGGTGTAGGTTTTGTATGACTAATTTTGAGAGAAAGTTTTCTCATTCATTTGTATTTGAATGATTGAATTTGTGACAAATCAAAATTTTATGAAAACAACTTTCTTGCTATTTAACCTTTTACATTCATTTCTTCTAATATTGATTTTTGCATAAGAATGTGTGGAAATTATTTATTCACATCCATAAAAACACTTTTGGTGAAAATCTTAAGTCATTTTAGCTGACTGATGGATCAATTAGTCGGATCTTCAGCATTTGTTGTAATGAATGAATAAACCATATGTATGCTATTTAAGTGACACTCTCTTGTTAGAGAACATGCTTTAATTATTTTTCTACTTAACTAATGGTTTAAGCACTTTGATTTCAGTACTGTGGTGCTATGCTGTATTATTATATGCTAGTAGTTAAATGCTTGGTGCAGATAATTTATAAAATTTTGCATAAAAATGCAAAAGAAAGCAAACAATAAAAATGCAGTTTAGATTTATTTTTATACCATGCTTGCATTGTTTTGAAACCTGTGTGCCGAATGCTATTAGCCATGCCTTTTTATATATCAGAATCCCCACTTCCCATATCATAAGCAATAATACTCAATTTTCTGTCTGTCAGTATTGTTACCTACGCTTTTGATATGAACTTAGTCAGATTACAAAATCATAATGTCCAAGACCTTAAATGCTGAATAGCTGACAATACAACTATTCCCAGCTCCATCTCAGTTTTGATCAAGAATGCAATAAGAGGTAGAATGGTCTTACTCTTGTCCACTTACTATTAATTTCTCAAGGAAACTTTTGGCCCAGTGTTGCCAGATCTTGCGATTTTGCAAATTTTTTGCGATATCATCATTTACTTGTGCTACGTTTTGCTACTTTAACGAAAAAATTTTATGTATTATAAAATATGTGTTTATTAATAGCTATTATATTAATTTACAATAAAAATAATAAAATTTTTTGTACTTTAATAAATATTGGTGACTGGTAGTTCTGCGATCGTAAGTCATGAACACACGTGCATCCGTTTTTTTAGCGGTAGTTAGACGGTGTTTTCTTGTATTTGATTGATAGCTTTTTTTAATAGATTGGTAGTCTGGGAATAGGATTTCAAAGTCAGATTATAGTGGCTGTGTTAATTAAAGTATATATTACATGTAAAAATAATTCAACATCACTTTTCATATGTGCTTAAAACTTCCATGTTTGAGAACTGGCTACAAAGAATGAAAGTGGATAAGAAGAAGCATATTATAAGCTATGTAAATGTGAACTCAGGCCAGGTAAAAACTAAAACATCAACTCCAAAGAATTATAATATTAACAATCCAAATGTAAGAAAGCACTTAATAATGTAAATGAAAAATTCATTAAAAAATAACAACCTAAAATTAACCAAGGATGAATTAAATGATAAAATGGAGATTAAACAATGTTAAATTTACATTATGATTTTAATATTTCATTAAAATTAATATATGTCACATAACAACCAAGAATCGTAACCGACTGAATTTTTTATGACATCAGAATTCATGAGCATCTGACATAACAAAAATCATATATCTTTGGTGTAATACAAAATGAGCAAGAATCAAATTATAGTATGTGGAAACTGATTTAATGATGACAGTCCTGAAGTCAATTGAGCTCGTGTACCTATGACGTCACAAAAACATCATGTGATGTTTGATGCCACTAGCCGCTTTTTGCAACTTTTGAAATATAGATTTTTAAATACTTGTATGCTACAAAGTTTTATATGTCAAAAATATCTATGTCTTCAGGCTTTGAACCCAGGCCCAGTAATACGAACAGCCAGTTTGCTACATACCAAATAGGCCAACCTAAAAATTTGTAAGCTGAATAATTTCATGAATGTTTGGATTTAAAATCTAGGCTTAAAGCCTGATTTATGCCATTAATGGATTGGTTTGGTTTAACTGATTATGCCGAAGGAAAGGGATGCCTACATGGTGACCTTTCTACAGGAAACTAGCTCATGTATATATTACACATGAAAAAAAAAAAAAAAAAAACCTACTGAAATGCCCTTGCAGAATGCCTGTTCACTGGGATTTGAACCCTGATATGCCATTAATGATACAGAAGAATAAAAATTAATGTTATATTGAGCAATATTTATGGAGAGTAACTGTATGTGTTGGTGTGAGAAAGAATTCATTCCACTCTTTTCAAGTAATATTCTGTTATCTTAAAAGATATGAGTTACTATTATGTATACGAATAAATTATTATTTCCTTTAATGTGTGGCATTCAAATTACAGTCTTAGACTTAATTGCTGTTTGCAGATAACTATACTTTTCAAACTCAACATATTGTTTTTTTTTAACTGGTGTAAGTCTTGTGGGAAGACTATGTTTATATTTTTTAAATATTTCTGTTCTTCATGTTTAATTTTAATTTCTTGCATCTAGTTCTAATTTCATTGACAATTTAGTTTGTTGTGTTTATTTTGCATTTTAGTTACTAAAAGAAGAAAAAAGTAACATTAAAGAAGGCACAAAGTCAGATCCTGCTGTTTGGTTAGATAGAATTGCAGCTATATTTAGGTACCTTTTTTAATATATTTATCTAACTTTGCATGAAATACGAATACTTATTATGTGTGTATTAATGTAGTATATTATACTTGAGGGGGATGACGGTACGCTGCACTGATGACAGGGCTCCGTGTGGTGACTGGTGTTCATTGTGTTTACTACATATAGAACTAAAATACTGGTGTTCATTGTGTTTACTACATATAGAACTAAAATACATTTGATATAAATCTATCAGAAATTCCATCAACAATACATACAACATTTTAGGTTATTTTACTCATGATGTGAGGATGTTGCTAGTGGCAAAAGTCTCTGTAACCAAAACTTTAAGAGCATTTTTTGAGTTTTTGCCTTACTAAATTTTCAGATTGAACTAGTCATGCATTGTTAATTTTTCAGTTGCATTTTATATCCTCTAATTAATTATAATTAGCAGGATATCAGAGGATCAGCAGGATCATTAGTACATCAGCCTCCCTGAAATCGAGAGGCTTTGGTGACAGACACAGTGAAGATTGCTAAAATCCCTTGACAGTGACCATGAAGTTATGATTCTTGTAATGTCAGGTAGAGCCATAAGTGAACAAATTATTGCTACTGCAGTATTAGAGCCTGTTGTCCCACTTTTTGTAACAGACACTTGCAACCTGTGGGCACACACATGAATTTTGTATCTCTTTGCAGTTCACTACATGCTGAATATAATGAAAAGAGCTGAACATATTTTAATTTATTTGCATTTAAGATAATCAATTTGAAATTTATTTCCTTTCACAACTTTTAAGAACTGATAAATAAAACTTAGTCTAGCATGGCTGCATAATTTAATGTGTGTAAATTTTTCATTATTGTCACATTGTCAATATGTCCTTTTGCTTCCAAGCAGTATTTGTATTCATTCACCAGTTCTTATATTCAGAAAATAGTTTCAACTACAGATGTATTTTATTATTTGTAGATTGATTTTTATGACTTGTAGAAATCGTAAAAATTTAAATTATTTGATTTTTATGACTTGTAGAAATCATAATTTACCATATGATTTGTAGAAATCATAGAATTTTTTCTATGATTTTCATAGAAAGTGGTAGTTTGCCACCACTTATATTTCAGCATATGAATCTCTCTTCTATTACGAGTATTCAAAGTTCTTCAGTTCATTGCTTCTTCTACCAAAATAATGGCATAAGGGGTCTGGAAAGGCCCAAATATTTTCCCAGTGATGCCTTGCAAATATCTGCTGTAACTTAAGATTGAACCTAAAGTTACTTAAATATATTAAAATATTGATTTAAGAAAATGCATTCTGATGCCCATAAAAATTGTGAGTGAAACCAAAAATTTCATGGGTAATTGCTTTGTTAATAGTAAATTTCATAAGGCTTTGGTTTTCAAAATTTAACATTACTGCAGGACAGAAGACCCTTTGCTGTTCTGTAAGTACACCTTGCACAAAAAACGGGGGGAACAGTTCTATATCTTCCGTTCTACTGGACCGATTGCCGAAATGTAACTTGAATTTTCCTGTCTCGAAGGTGCAACTTAGGATATATATTAGATTTATATATAGCATTCTTCTAACAAGGTATTTTGACACAAAATCGAAAATTTTCTGAAATTGTATACCTGTTGTTTTCCATATTTCGATTCTATGACTCAAATTGTGCATACATATTAAATTTTGTAATTTTTGGTGAGAAATTTATAGCAAAATTTAAAAATTTAATCTTGGCGCATTTTTTTCTGTTTGTGCCAAAAATAATTCACTTGGTGAACTTAATTTATGGTAGCCTATTTTCTTTTCCCTTTAACTGTGCATAAGCAGGGGAAAAAAGACTCATCGTTCATTCTTTTGAATGTTTTTAACACACTTTAATTTAAAGTGTGTAAATCACATTTGGCATTATTATTGCTCATGACAAATACGCCAAATTTGAAAACATGCCAATATGTAAATTCAAATACGTTTTAGGAAATTTTGAATAAAAACTAAATTTTTGCAGATGTGCTTAGAAGTACATCTACTTTAAGATGATGGTAAAAATATTCTAGTTAATAATTCAAAATTGTTTTCAAAAAATTTATAAAAATTACTTAACAATAAATCTTAAGAAATGGGAAAATTTTATTTGGAATGAACCTAAATTTCACAGTGTGAAAGAAAGGATCAAATAAGTTAAAAAAAAAAAAAAAAGGTATTTATAAATATATACCAAAATCAATTAAGATGGAGGATCCGATCTTTTAAAAAATACTCATGCGATTTTTACAAAACTCGTCATTTTGACATAATTTGACTCATGGAATCATAACGTGGAAAAAAAATTGGTACCTTATTTCAGAAAAAGTCTGATTTATGTCAGAATACCTGTGTTAGAACAATGCTAGCTAGATATAAATCTAATATAGTATATCCGAAGTCACACTTTTGAGACACGGAAAATGCAAGTTAAATTTTGACAATCGGTGCAGTAGAATGGGAGATACAGATCCATTTTTTTTTATGTAAGGTGTACATATATCATGAATGTAATATAAGAATTGTATTTCAGGGATTAATTTTGGAATGATGTGCTAGAGAGATATTTATTATAATCATATTACATCTTTTTAGAATAGAAGAGTGAATAATCAAATTAAAAATTAGTGTTAATGCGTTATTATTAATTAAAGCTAGAACTGTGTCTTGCATATTCTTTACTTAACACATACATACATACATACAGAGTGAGTGTGTTAGTATTTTTTTAATGTAATGTTAAATTATGTTTATCTTTGCTACATACTTTTTAGGCATACTACTCCTACAATTACAAATGGCCAAACACATCCTTGTCAACCTGTTGTGGAGAAAGTGTGGCCTTTATTGTCTGAAACTTGCAATAAATATCAATCAGATGTACGGATAATTGAACGATGTTGTCGTTGCATACGTTTTGCAGTTAGATGTGTTGGAAAACAATCTGCTTCATTGCTTGAACCTCTAGTTACTCAAGTAAGTAGTTTTTCATTTCATAATCTTTAAACTTTTTGAATAATAAATGTAAATATAAAATTGAAATTTTATGAGATTATGTATTTATGTAAAACTTAAATTTTTAAATGAGAGTTTTTTACGTACACTGCAAAAAAAAAGGGGGGGACAGTTCTATATCTCCCATTCTACTGGGCCGATTGAGGAAATTCAAATTATGCTTTCTATGTCTCGAAAGCGCGACTTAGGATATGTATTAGGTTTATGTCGGACTTTTCTGAAATGACATGCCAATTTTTTTCCATATTTCGAATCTACGACTCAAATTATGCCAAACTACTAAATTTTGTAAAACTCGCACAAGTAGTTTTTAAATAATTGGCTCTCAAAATTTTAGCTCCTCAATGTTAATTCAGTTTGGTATGTATTTATTAATACTTCTTTTTTTATGAAACTTATTTAATTCCTTCCCATACAGTTCGAAATTTAGGTTCCTTCCAAATAAAATTTACGAGTTTTTTTATGATTTATTTTTAAAACTTGTGTTTTTAAATAATTTTTATAAATTTTTCAAAAAAATTTTTGAATTACAACTGATAAATTTTTTACAACCATCTTAAAGTAGATGTATTTCTAAGCATAACTGCAAAACATTAGAGCCTTTTACTCAAAATTTCTGAGACATACGTGAATTTATACATTTGTACATTTTGAAATTTGCCATATTTGTCAAAAGCAATAATAGCAGAAATGTGGTTTACTTTTAAGTAAAGTGAAAGTAAGAATGATGTGAATTTTCCATCCTGCATGATGGAAGGGATAGGAAAATAAGTTGCCAAATGAATTACTCTTGGCGCAAACTGAAAAAAATTTGCAAAGTTAAATTTTTTATTTTCTCCATAAATTTTGCACCAAATTTTACAAAATTTAATATTTAGGCATAATTTAAGTTGTAGAATTGAAATATGGAAAAAAATTGGTATGTTATTTCAGAAAAAGTCCGATTTTGAGTTAAAATACCTATACTAGAACAAAGCTATATGTAAGTCTAATATGCATCCTAAGTCACGCTTTCGAGACATGGAAAACACACTTTGAATTTCATCAATCAGTCCAGTAGAGCGGGAGATATAGAACTGTCCCTCTCTTCCCCTTTTTTTTTGTGTGCAGTGTACATCAGAGTAACTTTATCTGAATCACAGTAACTAACCATCACATTAGTTTCTACATCACAGTACATTTAAATTCAATTCACAAAAGTAATTTACTATTCAATGATGTTTGTAAATTATTTTTAAAAAGATTACTGACTATCTCTGTTATCTTTAGATGGTACAAATTTACCAGATCCATCAACATTCCTGTTTCCTATATCTAGGAAGTGTTTTAGTAGATGAATATGGCTCAGAACCAGGTTGTGTTCAAGGATTGTTAGACATGTTACAGGTAAGAAATTTTTCCTTAAGACTCCTGCAGTTGTTTCTAATGTGAAATGCATTAACAAGTTTTGTAGTATTTCGAAATAGGGATATATGCTGGATGCATGCCTGATTCTACTTCATCAGTTTTTTAAATATATTTGTGTGTATTATGTGCACTGGTTGTTTAATATATTTTTTATTTGTAGTTTTTTCTCTATTGTGTTGAGCTAAAAAGTAGCCTTTTTTCCTCTCTTATTCAGTCAAATTGATGATGAATTATAGCAAATGTTCTTATAAAGTATTATTATAATCCTAAAGACATATTTTAATTCTTACTCTTGTGATTGATCTCTTGCATTGTAAAAAATGTTTTATGTGTTGTCTCATGGAAATAGAGTGACAGAATGAGAAGGAAATAGTTTAGTCTAGTAATGTTGGACACTGAATTCTGTTTTGCTGGTCAGTTGAAGAAGCTATTATTTTTCTGTTATTGCTGCTGGTTGTGATTTACTCTTTCGATAACCACTGAATATGTGGGCATCCAAGTAATACGTCATGTCGTAGAATATCAGAGTATAAGTCTTGCAAAAATTGAAAATATTCTGTTTGTTCCAGCATGTGCTTTCCGTGCCACAATAACATATGCAGGGCAATAATTATATGTAGTTAATAAGATCTAAATATGACTTAATATAATTTTTTTCTACCTTTTTTTAATTTTCTTTTTATTAAAGTATATTATGGTAAAGTTTTTATGTGAAATGCTTTTTCTATTAATCTTCTTTTATTTAATCCTTACTATTATTTTCAAAGGTTATTTGATTTAATAAAAAGTATAAGCTTGGTCATTTTATATGAACTTAATGCGAACAATTGTTTATAATTTATTTTTATTTAAAGGCTTTCTGTGGTCCAGCCTTCAGGTTATTGGAAAGCAGTGATGGTTTAAGAAATTATCCTGACACAGTAGATGATTTATTTCGTCTCTGCACAAGGTAAAACTCATTCTATAATTCTTGATTGTAAAATTAGAATTCACAGTATAGATTTACTTATTCAAATTAAGAGTGGAGAAATTTCAGATAACCCATGGTGATCTTGTTTTCATGAAAAAAGTACAAGTGGCTGAGTTTTGCACTTATCATTTTTTACAGTAATAGTGTATTACTATTGTATAAATTTCTGGATTTCTTTTCTGTGCTTTTTTTAATTAAAATCATGTAATTCGTAATATGAACTTATCCCCCACCACCACACACAAAAGTTTAGGTTTTATTGCAGAATTTAGATAAGTAATTCTTGGGAACTTCTCTTCTATCTTCTTGAATGCCTGATACACTGCAAGAATTTTTATTATTATTATTATTATTATTATTATTGTCCATTTGTCAGGCACAAGATAACTTTCTGGTGCTTAGTAGAAAGAAATTTAATGAAACATCAAATATGATGTAAAACTAAGAAATAAGTCCACCATATTTAATCAGTGGCTAATATCTGGTCTGTGAGACTGTCAAGTTTAGCTGTTTTTAATCTTGTTTTGCAAATTTCCTGGATTCTATATACTTGCTAGGCCTTCATTTGTTCAATTAAGTACTTAAGAAAGAAAACAAGTATTAGTCTGTAAGCAAATAACCAGTATCCATTGAACAGAAGAAACAGCTAAGGTAGTTTCTAGAGAACAAGGTTTTATTTACATCACAACCAAGTTTGGACCAGTGTTATCATTAATATTATGTTATGTTTTTCTAATGATGCAGATTTCACATGTGTAGTTATTATCATCAGCTTTGGTAAAATTTGACATATCAAGTTGTTTTTCACATTATGATTATGTTTTCGTGTTAAGCTGGGTTTTAATCTTTCACCAGTATCAGAAGGCAAAAACACCTAAATCTTTTTGCATGTAGTTAATAGAAAAGTATTTCCCCCATTACTGAATTTTTTTTATATTTCAGTTTTTGGAATTTTATTCATTTTTGGAGAAATCTTTGAATGCAGCACAATTTAGAATTCATATAATTTTCATCAGTGAAAATAAATACTGTTAATTCTCAGTTAGCTGGACCCTGTCTAAAAAAAAAGTTAAGTTTGTTAATAAAGAATGAAAAAAAAATTACTGTTTGCAAATGTTAGTATCAAACAAAAAAAATTATATATGGGAAACGCAGGAAAGAAAATTGTGCAGAATAATAGTATATGTCATTGTATTTGGGGAATGTTTTTTACCTACAAAAAGTCTATAATTCAGTGTTAAACATGAACGTCATCCCTAGTATTGGCCCAATCAGTCAAAGTCTACTTAAAAATCATTTTCTCCAAGATAGAAGTCCAGTCTGTTAAAGGGAAGAATCGTAAATAATGAGCTGTCTGTTAACAGGTATTTGACTGCATCTGAATAAAAAATATATATATATATATTTGAATTTATCAAAATTTCTATTCGTAAAAAGCAATTTAAAGTAAATAATTTTATATTTGTTAATAGATTTTGATACTTGCACTTGATTTACTTATGTTCTCAGAATTTAAATGATATTGTAGATTAGTTCGCAGCAATATAAATTATTTATAATTTCTTTTAAACTTATTTCTATAATTAATTTTTTACTTTAAATTGCTTTTTGCGAATAGAAATTTTGTTAAATTCAAATTTTGGAACAATATATATATATATATAAACACTGAACTGGGCATCACAGTTTATGCTATTCTTGGAAATTTTTATTTTGGAACTAATGATTAATTATTGTACAAGTAAATTACTTGAAATATTTATTTTTTATAGCAATCAAAAGAAATTTGTGTTTTTTATTTACATTTCAAGTAGAA
>KK122328.1:73149-112226 GCA_000611955.2 Stegodyphus mimosarum
CAGTGCCCTACAATAAAACCAGTTCTTCAATGTGCTGTTGTAGCATGCACTTTAGACCACAAAGATGCTAACACTTCTGTTGTGAAATTTTTCCATGATTTTATTAAAGGTGCCAGAGTTCAAGATGGAAGTAGACAAGTAAGAATTTAGAAAAATAACTTTTATTTAGCTCGTTTGTTAAGATTTTCTACTTTTAATTTTGTTTAGATTCCTAGATTGTAAACCTAAAAGAACTCTTTCCTTTCCTTTCTTTTTAAATGAACTTCATACTTTTCACTAGGAAATGTTAAAGATCATATAATATAATCCAGGATTTGTAGACTCCTTTGTTTTTTTATGACTGCCATTTTGAGTGTCATGTATTATCATTTGAATTCTTTCCTACTTTGTAATACAGTGCAAGACCCTGCCTCAATTGAAACATTAACATTTTAAAATTATTTCTTTTATGAAAATGTACAAAAAATATTACATCAGAAACCTCCTTTCCCTTTTTGAGATGGGATTTTTTTTTTATTATGCGGTACTAAATTTGGTGATTTCAGGATTTGTAAATTTTTCAGTAATTTTTTTCCCAAATATAATAAAATTAAAAATATCATTAAAATAATGATAATATATTAAAACTGTAACTAAGAAATAGCTTTGAAATAAAACACTTTTTATTCTTTTTACACTTTTTATTTTCCCATGTCATATTTTAAAATGTTATAACTTTCTATTTTGGCAACTTAAAAATATTTCGATTCTGAAAAATAAATAAGATAATCAGTGCTATAAAGTACAGTTTCTGGAACATTTCATAGCAAAAGCTACTGTAGTTATTTTAAAATTAGTCTCATTTTAGTTTTTATTCAAAAATCTGGCTTTTTGCTGTCATGAAGTTGGCAGAGAAAAGTTTTAGAATTTGCACCTCAGAAGGCTTGAATTTGAGGGATTTGAAAGCAAGATTTATAGACCTGTGATTCCAGAAAAATGTGACCATATAAAAGCTGTTTTTATGGTTTTAACGCATAGTGAATGTGTGCTATAGGAATTTTGTGAGATATTTCTTATTTTATTGAAAATGTTTGGAGAACAGTGAAAACAAACTTATTAGAATTTTCTAATTTGATTGTGGAAGTCCTCCTGTTAATATTATATCTTCCCTTTATTTTCTCATCTTTTCACTAGACACAAGAATGGGAAATTGCAGAAATAGTTCGAATCTCGTCACTTAGACAGGCATCCATAGAAAGGAATATTTCTATAAATAAAACTGGAAACAGATAATTTAAAAGATTCATATTATATGTCTCACTGCACTCTACACTGGGCATTTTGCCACTTGGTGTAATCTCTATGCTCCTGTATTTTTCTGCTCAGTGTCTGTCCTAAAGTCTAAAAATTTTGCCATCCCTAATTTTTGTTCCTTGTTTCTTCAGTAAGTTCTAAAAATTCTGCTACATTGCCTCTAATGCCTCTACATTTCATTTTTATTCTCAATACTCATATTATTAAAGAAATTAAATTCACTTCTTCTATGCATAATAAATACATGCAGTTCTTTTGAATAATGGATATCTTCAATTAAATCTGAAATTCTAAAATGTAGAGGAAACTTACTGAAAAAGAAATTGATTGTATACAGAGAAGGACAATTATTCTTCAAATGCATATTGTTAAAAAATTAACAAATTACGGGATGAAGCAGAGAACTATTGAGAACATTGACTTGTTTAATGAAACAAATAAAACTTATAAGATATGCTTAAGAGAAAAAAATTGATCTAAATTAGCTAAAATATCTTGCAAATTTTCAAATTAAAGAGATGCATAATTATTTTGTAGTGTGTTGTTACCACGAAACATACATGTTTTGTAATATCTTTTTGTATAATTATCCTAATATCGTTTTAGAATCAGTAGCATAAATTACATGTGTAATTGTGTGTATTTTAAACTGAAATGTTCCTAGGTTTTTTAATAGCATTTTTAACAGATATTTTTTAGGAAAAAAAAATTAATAGGGACCATGTAAATCTCTGATAACTCAGGGTATCTAACTACATATCTAAGTATTTGTAACCAATTTCTCACCCTTAGAAATTATCTGTATATGTAAAGTGAGTTATTGTCTTTCGCACAAACCATAACTGTTGTTATGAATACTTGTCACATATTCTGCACACACACAAAAGAGAAAAAAAGTACTTTGATGTTTTATTTTCTAACATGTACTGTGAAATTTTTTAAACCAGTTTAAAAAAAGGCCACTGCTTTATATGCAGAATTTGTTGGTATTTTGAAGCCTGAATTAACTGATTTAGATCACTTTGCTTTACCTTAGATTCCAGGATAACCTGAATTTATTTAGTTCAGGGAAACTACAAAACTTCCCCCAATTCATTTAATAGTTCTGTATTTTACGTATTGAATTTATAGATGCCCATCTGGCATATGTGTTGCTCTAAATTTTTAGTCTACACCATGAAAGCATTCATTATGCATATTTATTCAAATTAAAGATGTGGAACTTGTTTTAAATTAATTAAAGTAGGTGTTTAATTAATTAGAATTGTTGCTCTGTGCAAAGTTGGATTTAATATTTTCATATTGCATCCACCCACAGTATTGAAGCTGTATTACAATTCTAACTTATTTTTAAAACTTTGTTACTAGGATTTTATGCCTGGATCAATAGTCTAGGAAAAGAGACTTATAGCCAATATTTTTCAAATACTGTTGATAAAAGTTTTCATGCACATAAAAATGTGACATTAAAAGAATTTGTATTATAGTGTCCCACTGATAATACTTTTTAAAATCATTTCTGTAATAATATTTGTAATACCTATCCTTTTCCTGCTGTGAAGGGTATTAGCAAGAGTATTTTACTTTTTTAAAAGTACTAGCATTTCTGCAATCTTTTTAAATTAGAAAAAGGTATTAGCATTTAAAATGGTTGTTAATAATATAAAATGCATATTTCTACATCAATTTCTACATGAAAATAAGCACATATATTTGTGCCTTCTTAGTTTTTATCATAATACCAATAAATCTGTAATAAATGCTGCATTTAAATGCTTCTTGCTTTAGAATGGTAAAGCAAGTTCTAATTTAATATGCATTTCATTGTGAATAAAGGATTTGATATATTTTATATACTTTTATATAAAATAACAATTTGATTTGGTAGTTTAGTAATTTCTTGTTGATATTAGTAAGCGATATGCTTCACTTTCATTATTTTGAATGTCTGAGAGATGGGTATTTATATTAAAAGGTTATTTTATGATTCAGAAATTATTTATAATAGTTCTATGATTCAGAAGCTATATTTAAAAAATGCTTGAATTTAAATATTATTTCTGTTTTGAGCAAAAACGATTTCATAAACACACTTCATTCTTTGCTTCTTTCATAAATACTTTTTCTCTCTCTGTCTGCCACATACTCACTCCTTCCCAGAAATCAGTATAAATTTTAAAGGTTTTTAAATATTATATTACAGTATTGTATTTTAATTAGTGTGACTTGGCAAGATAGATGTAATTGTTGTTGATGAATGATATGCAATATTTATAAATTCATGAGTTTAATAACTGTGTTACTTTACATACTATTTGCATGAAATTGGCATTACAGCATGGTTACTGATTATTAAATTTTATCCACAGCAGGATCTTGCAAGTTTTCATCAGAGACGAGCTTTAACCCAAGCACTTCTTGCTGAGCATGGTCAAATTTTAGTAAATACTCTGATACAGGCTTGTGTGTTTTGTTTGCCATCTTATATGCTCTCAAATGTTGCAGATGTACTATATGAATTAGTTCTGTTTGATAAAGAGGTAATTGCTATATATTATAAAACCATACCTCACTAGAATTATGTTTCAGCTTTCTTTATTTCATCTATACATTGCTGTTTATATTAATTTTAAAGATTTCAGTTTCTACAAAGTGTATAATTTGTGTTTGATATTTATTGGATAGAATCTCTTATTTTCTCTTTTCTTTAGTCGTGCAGTGTGTAGCTAGTTTTGCGATTTGTAATCTTTTATGATCTTATATATGTGTATATATATATATGTATGTGTCTCGATATAACTTGTATGGGAATTGAATTCAAATTAATCATAAGTTTTATTCACATATGAGATTTATGATTCTGTAAATTTGTATTTCCCCAATTTAAAAAAAAAATAAAAGAAATAGTGATTAAAGCTGACAAAGCATCAACATGAGAAGATTTGAAATAAAGACTCTTTGCAGTATTAGCAATATTATTCAAGAATTTTTTTTTAAAAAAAAGAGCTTAAATAATGGGACTTGTTACTTAGGAGTTTAGCTTTGATTTTCTTATTGTTTAGAGTTCTTCCTTTTTGTGCATATATACTGTTAAATCAGTGAGTCTATATTTTTCATATATTTGCAAGTAAATAAGAGTCTAATGATTAAATAAATAAATGAGAAGCTGACAATATCTAAATAAATGAGAGGTTGGTGATAACTTTAGTAGAGTCTAATGATTAAATAAATAAATGAGAAGCTGACAATATCTAAATAAATGAGAGGTTGGCGATAACTTTAGTAAGTGATTAGTCTGAAAAATAGATTAAAATTTAATAAGAACTTCCCCAAACAGAATTTGGATTTTTTAAACTATAATTATAATAATTTTTGCTGTTTGAATTGTTGAGCAAGAGTTTGGATTTTATCAGAAGTATTTGTTATGTGTTTTCGTAACCGTCTTAGTAGAAGTTGCCAGATTTTCAGAATATGCCACATTCCATAACCATTCTGCAGGCAACCATTCTCATAACAGTACTTCTGTCAAGTCAGTGTCACTATTTTCATGTGTCCTGTTTGTTGTATTCCAATTTCCAATGGATTTGAACTCAAACCATATTTTCCCCTTAATTTTAAAATACACACTTGTGGAACTTGCCAGCAATGCAAGATACTTCAGTAAAATTTCTGCAGGGCTGCGGAATTGTGCTGCAAAATCCCTAAAGGAAATAATGAGGAGCTGCATTTAGTAGCCAACTGGTGTTGGGCAAGGTTTCCTTGGTGCCAAGTGTCTGTAATTCTCTGATATTTTTTAAGTGAAAACAGATCACTGTGTGCTTGGAGATGAATATGTTTTATTTTTTAATGTATCATGTAATTTAACAATTAAAATTTATATTTTAAATTACTAAAGTATGTTTTGTTTCACAAATTGATAATGTCTACCAACTTAAGATAAATATCAATAGTTTAGGAATCTTTCTAGGGGGGAAAGGGCACAAAATCTGCCAACTTGCACCCGATAAGCAACTTTTAACTTTTCCTGTGTAAAAATTTTCCAGATTGCATGAAGCAGGTTGCATTAATATGCAGGTATCAAAAATATGTGTGTATATAATTATTGTTATTTGTATCCATGTTGGAAATAGGAAGAACTCTTTCCTCTCAAAATTTTATATTAATGTTATTTAATGTTTTATTAGTCTCAAAACGTCATTATAAATCATTGCCACCAAATATTATCGCCCTGTATTATATTTATAGAAATTAAGTAATGAAGAATCTGCATGAATGCATGTATGTTCTTTGCATTGTGAAAAAAACAATGATGCCTAACCTTCCAATTCTGAATTTCAAATTTGTTTTATTATCCATTTCATATTTTGTAAAATGAATTTTCGATTAAAAAACTCAACAATTTCAAAGCTAGCAATGGCAACAGTGTATGGAGAAAATTATTTTTATCTCCAGTGTGTTAGACTGTCTGTCGGAAATTCTAAAGATGGGCTGTTTTTAAATATTTTTAGCCCAAATGCTCTCAAAACATGTATGTGTACGTCAATGAAAAAGCACACCCCTTTGGCATGATATAAAATCCGCAAGCTTTCAGAATTTTTATATTTTATTTATTTATTTATTTTATTTTATTTTTTACTTTTATTTATTTATTTATTTATTTTTTTTAATAAACTAAAGATATTTTCACAAGATTTTAATATAGAAATTTGAAATAAATAAATTAGAATTATTATGTATAATTTTTAAGGAAAAAGGGGAAGATAAAGTTAGCAATTTTGAATGTAATTATTGTATATTAAAATATGCACCGAAGGGCTTAAAAAATAAAAATCATATAACAAATTTGAAGCAAAAGCTTGTTTTGCTGTAGTCAAGTTTCTGAATTTATAATAGCAAAATTAATTAATTTATGAAAATAATGCTTTAAATTGAAAAATTAAATTCTTGTTATTTGTGTTGTAGATATTATGCAAATTTGTAACTTATCTTTTTGGTACTGCAAAAATCATTTGATAGGTGGTAACTCACTGTGTGGTGATTAAAATAGCACTGTAGCAGAAAAACACTATGAATAAAAAGAGTAATTCATTTTGGCTTTATATTTGTTTGAAATCAGATATCGTAATCCAAGAAGTAAATTAATTAGTATGTGGGAATTTCAGATGAGTTTAATTTTAATCACGAAAGCTGAATTTAGTTGCAAAATTAAACTATTTAGATGTTTTACAATGACTTTTTGAACTTACTTATATTATTATGTATATATGTTATTCATATGTACCACTGATATATTATGAATTTAAATATTTTCATTTTCTGTGTAATTTAACTATCCTTGTTTGTCTGTTTACAATAACTTTTCTTTGCCTAATTTATATTCAGTTTTGAGAATGGCAGGGTTGCTACGCTACCTGGAAAACCGGAAAAAGTCAGGGAATTCGAATATTTTAGTCTAAATCTGGAAAAGTCGGGGAATTTCATACAGCGATCCCCCAAAAAAGCAAGTTTTGCACCAACGTTGGAAGCCGATTACTTTCTTGGCGCTCGTTAGCATCACTCGGGCAGCTGGCATGGAGCCAATTCTTGCGGCTCCAAACAGATTGGCTTTTTGAAAGGCAAAGCAAGTTTCCAGTAACTTTGGTTCCCAGTTACCTCGAGAATCGAAATACTCGCATGCGCATGTGCAGTGCATGTTGAACTAAAGTAAATACGTATTCTTGTATCAAACAAAATCGGTTTAATCCTAGTATAGTGGTACCATGGAGGTTAGAATAGCCTCGTTGTACAGTACACACGGGATTTGGCGACATTATGATGAGCAGCAAACAGGCCATTTTGGTGTTGGCGGCAATTTTCAAAATCGTGCCAAGACCGTAGCGTATAGTACGATTTTACCCCCAAAATCTTTTAACTACATTATTTTATTTTTTTTTTTTTTTTTTTTTAGAAATGCCTTATTTGTCATTTTGCAGTAAAATAAAAAAATAGTAATTAAAATAGTAATTAGTCATATAGGCTAACCATTTAATATAACTATATTGGCCAAAATATCATTGATTATTCAGTTTTTTAATTATTTTAATGTTAATCATATCATTTAATGTTGCTTCTTCCATTTAAATTTATTTATTATTAGTAAATAATACTTTGAAATTTCAGGAAATTTTCTCTGGCATAATCCTGAAACTAATTCTAACAGTATGATGACATAACATCACGAAATTCAATGCACATATTTTTTGCTTATGTATTCAGCTAAATAAATATAAAATACCTAAATTTATTTAAAAGTATCATTAAATAGAGTTCTTTCTTTCGTTTAGCTGCAAAATGTCAGCCAAAAAAAAAAGGCATTTTTTATCCACATTGAGCAGATTCAGATCTCAATTCTTCAGTGGAGGAAAAAAATAGTTATAATAATAATCTTTGAGGATAATATATAAGTCATATCTAATTGACAAATTTTTGTATTTTCAAGTGGTACCATAATTAATTTACCTCTTAGCACAGCCAAAGTGCACATGGATAGACTGGAATTTTCTTAAAACACACCTGGAAAACCTGGAAAAGTCAGGGAATTTCATTCTCCTGTTTGAGTGGCAACCCTGGAATGGACTGTATTTTTCTGTACTTGCAATGAGATCTTTGTTTGGATTTAGATAAATTTGAAAACTGAATTTCAGTTCACATCAGAGACAAAAATAGCAAAATGGCATGATTATTTAGAAAGACTAAGAAATAAATTTTTAAAAAAAATCAGTCAACATCATTGTAAAAGCAATCTAATAAAACAGAAATTTTTTAGCCCAAAGGGGCATTAGACACAAAGGGCTATTCACCTCAAAACGGCATTTTGCATCACTTCACTTCCTGGAATGTGGCATACCTGAAATTTCATATGAAATGTGTATTATAGTTGAAATTAAAATTCAGCAGAATTAGAACAGATTTTTTTTCTCACTATTTTGAACTTATCCATTTAAAATTATAAAGTAGGTATTTCATGCAAAAAGGAAAAAAATTCTGTTTTGTTACATTGTTTTCAGTGATTAAGTTTCAGTTTTGTAATTTAATTTTTTTAATTTGATTTTCTTTGCTATTCTCTCTAAATGTTATTTTGCTATTTATCTTATTCGTGAAATTCAATTTCAAAATCATTGAAAATTCACAGGTATGAAAGCAGATCTCATAACTAGTACGCAAAAATATACATGTATATAAATTACAAAAAAAGCATTGTCATAAGTATACACATAAGATTAATTAAATTATATAGAAAATGAAAATATTTAAAATAGCTGTATAACAACACTGCATGTGAATAAAATATAGATAAATAATAAAAAAAATGGTGTAATTTGTTTTTTAATTCGTTGAATCTAAACCCTTTGCTAACTTGTATCCTTAAAATACCAAAACGGCCAAAGTACTTTTCCAGTTTCACAGCAATTTCCTCCCCTCCCCATCCATTGATGGAGAAATAGGTGTGAAAATTCCTTTGTACTTTCTAACAAAGATTCCATTAGTCTTTGACACTATTCTTTATAAACCTATTCTGAAGCTCTTAAACTGAAATCAGAGAATCAACAACGAAATGTCACATGCAACCTAAAGATAAGAAACCACAATTAAACCTCTTAGAACAAGCTGTCTGCAGTAAACTGATACAATGCATATGGGGAAACTGCACCTGCTACTGCAAATCTTAGGAGCAGGGAAGAAAACAAGATCGTAATCTCGTCCGTTTTGGGGCAATTGTGGTCGTTTCAGTGAAGGGCCACTTTGGTCATGAAAGAGTTAAATATTTTTTTAACAAAAAAAATTTTAGTAAATTTTAAATTTTGCTTACTAAATATTTATTAGAACATGCATAAGCAATAATACTGCGAAGGAAAAAAATTCAAATTAATATTTACTTTTTATCTGAAATCCGAATTTTGTAGTGCAAATATATTCACAACTAAATATTAAATTTTCAGATCGGCATTTATTTCAAATAATTCTAATATGTTTAATTGATCATTAAGTAATTTGCTTTAATTTAAACTAGAAGTAAATAAATTATGAAACTTACCAAGTTGACTAAATTTGAGAATAAATAATAACAACATAGTTCCTTTCTCTTATTTTTTATATTTTTCTTTGATGTGTGAATAAATTTTTATATGTTTATATATAAATATTTGTAAACTTCTTTATTTCTTACTATAACGTGACAGTTGATGGTATTTTGATAAAGTTTGTAGCCTTGGAAAGAAATTATCTTGTGTCATGGATTGTAGATGCTCATCAGTATATCAAGTTCTTATTAATTTTCAACTTTGAGAAAAATTGTTCACATATAAATGTATTCCCAATCAAAGTGATTTTTCTTAGTACAAAAATTTATAACTGAGCTTATTTATTTTTTGACAAGTACAAATGAAAATTAATAAAATCTGTATCTTCAAATCTTTGTTTATATTACGCTGTAAATTAGCTCCATTTATAGATTTTTGTGGTATGTTATTCAAGTTCATTTTTAATGAAAATAGAAATAATATAAACTCGAACATCAAACAGCTAAAATCTTAAACTCTTTGCAACACTATATTTGTAGCAAATACATAATTGAAATGTGTTTACAGGCTGCATGAAATTGCTTCAGGGGCCACCTGTTTGATGATAATATCTCTTCATTTTAAACTGTTTCACAGCATTTCTCATAGACATGTACATCTCAGTTTTGGGCGAAAATTATTTAATTATTTTGCATTTTCTGGCAAACATAATAATCTGTTTATTTTCAAGTAAGTTAAATTGTTATTAATAAATTTATCCCTTTTAGCAGCCTCACTGCTGCATCAATGCTACTTTTTTTCTCTGTCCTGGATGAAACCCAACTCTGTTGTTAAATTTCCTTGCTTTTGTATTTTCAGCAAGAAATAATCCATTTCATTTTTCATATTCTTTATGTTTTGCCTCAATTTGTGTGAAGGAAAAAAGTATATTTTCCTCTCAACATAAAAATGTTAATATCTTAGTGGTGTATAATTTATGTTCATTGCTTGAAATAGTAGTTATTGATTTTATTTTTTCATTTTTTCTTTTAGTCTGTGAAAGGCTGGTTAGAGCACACCTTAAGGCTGCTACCAAGTCAAAGCAGTAGTGGGACAGTCACTGCAACTCCAGAGCAATTGACAGAATTCCATGCAAATATTATCAGGTACGTGAACATTTTTCCTAATATTTCCGTATGTATGAATTTTTTCCTCCAATTTTATGTATCTTTGCAAATTAAAAAATTACATATTCCCCAAACAAATCAGTTTCTTTGAAATCAAATTAGAATTTAAGCATGACAGTTTTTGCACCTTGTGAATAAAAATATCAGTTGGTACGTGCATAATTAAGTAACAAAATGTGATTTTGTTACTTTTACAATATCTTTTGTCACTAACCTGGAATAATAAATTCATTTTAAATCTGAAAATACATAAGGCGATCGAATATGAATGAGCCTATATTGGCTGAGGATCGAGACGGGTCCTTGTATGTGTTTGGGCAGTTGAAGTCATTAGGTGGGGTTGCCTAGAGTAAGGGAACTCTGTGCCTGTGCCTTATTTAGTAGCCCTTATGTCTGAGTGAGAAGAGTGTGCCCATCTCTATTGAGCAAAGCATAATTATAAAGTTCCTCATTCGTGAAAACAGGAAAGAAGTCAGAATTTACCACAGACTGCATGCCCAATTCGGGGAACTACCCTTCTAGGGTCAAGAGTGAAATTTTACTGCAATGGTTGCAAGCAAGGCCGTGAACGTGTTGCGAATCAAGCTCGTCCTCACACAACGAAACTTGCTATTTATCTTTCTGGCCAAATAATGAAAAATGTTTTTGATCAACATTGGTTTTATTGTTTTCAAAATATTCTTTATGGAGATCAATACACTTTTGCATGCATTTGAACCAATTTTCAAAGCACTTTTTCCACTTCAAACATGTATTTTGAATGCATCAACTACTTCTTCAGGTGTTGCAGATCACTGACCACATAATTTATTTTTGATGTACGGGAATAAAAAAAAAAAAGTCTTTGGGTGCCAAATCACGGCTGTATGAGGGTGATCTATCAAGTCGATTTTTTTACTCGTAAAAAATTTCTTTGTTTCAGCCGATGTGTGAGAGCTCACATAGTCATGATGAAAAATGATTCGCCTCTTCTTCTTTTTTCAAATTTCTCTGATAACTTCTACCAAACAAATAGCTGCGTGCCATTTCGAAATGACTGTCCTACATTGCTGTAGTGCGCTATCGCCACGTGATCGGTAATGTCGAAGAAACAGGCAACTATTTTCTTTGATGTGCTTTTTGTTGGATTTGTCTCGTCTTGGAAAACCATTTGTTTCAGGGTCATGTGCATAGATCCATGATTTGAACTTGTGTAGATGTTATACACAGCCTTTGATGCACCTTGAACGTATTTTTCCAACATTTCTTTGCATCAATCGACATGAGCCTTCTTTTGAAACTTTGTCAGATGATGCGGGATCCAGTGCAAACAAATCTTTTTTACAGCCAAATGATCATGTGATATCTTATTGATGCTTCTCATACTAATTCTCAAAAATGCCTCAATCTCACAGTGTGTCACATACGATCTTGCTTTATCATTTCACACATAGCATTCATATTTTCTGGCACAATAACTAATTTTGGACAACCTTCTTGAAATTCGACCTGGAGCAAACGTTGACCATGATTGAATTCATCATACCAGTTTTTTTACAGTGCTATAGGATGGTGCTTTATCACTGTATAAAGAATTAAGTTCATCGAAGCACTCTTGTCTTGATCATCCACATAGAAAGTTATGAAAAATAATCACGTGAAAAGATTCACGAGTCAATTCCATTTTTACGTGAGATGAATTTTTTTAATTTACTGTAAATAACACAAATAATGCTAAAATGGCAAAATGTTCTGAAGAAGTTATGGTTAAAAATATCAAATTTTCGATTGGAATCGTCTGCGGTCCTATGTTGCGAAAGCCAGAAATATAAATAGCAGCCTTCATAGTGTGACTAATGAAAACACTGCGCATACTTGTGAGCTTATGGAATGGAATCGATGCTGCACAGTGCTTCAGATTTCAGAACTTGGTGTCAGCTCTGGAAATGTCCAGTCAGTCATCAAAAAGCAGTTGGGCTTCGGAAAAATCTCAGCTTGTTGAGTTCCAAAGTTACTGAATGATGATCATAAAGCTGCATGAGTTCGCATTTCTCAATTACTTCAAACTTGTTTTGAATAAAGAGAGCTTTTTTCCATAAAACTGTTACCTGTGATGAAGTAGTGGTGCATCATTACACCCCCAGTCAAAGCCTGCAAGTATGGAGTGGAAAAGTGAATAAAACACCATGAAAGTCAAAACTTGATTGTCTGCAGGGAAAGTATTAACTACGATCTTTTGGGGTAGGAGGGGTTCCTAACATTGGTGGGTTTCTTACACAGATATCAGACCATTAATAAAATTTACTACTACAGTCTTCAAGTTATAGTTCAGTGTCGATGCAAAAGATGAGAGGGCCCCATCTGCCAGGTCTTGATCCTCTACAACAATGCCATGCCCCACATAGCAAGTGTAATGCTGCAGAAACTGGCAAAAATATACTGGAAAACACTTAATCATCCACCTTACAGCCCAGACTTATTGCTATGCAATTTTCACGTGTTGGACACCTCAGAGAACCACTTGGAGGCAAGTGACTTGAGACCAGCGATCAAGTGAAAACATTTGTTCGCAACTAGTTAGATACCTGTCCAACTTCATTTTACAAGAATGTAATGAAAAAATTACCAAAACATTGGGGGAAATGTGTCATAAAAGGATGATATTATTTAGAAAATAATTTGTAGAAATGTAGATGTTTCCTATTAATTATATTTTGTTTAAACAAAAGGCTCGTTTATATTTGATTCACCGCCGTATGTTAAAATAAGTTGTTGAAAAAATGAGCAGCTATGGGTGTGAAGAAACTCTGTGTAACTTTCAATTTAAGCAGTGGTTTAATTTTAAAGAATAACATATTTTATTAGTGAAATTTGTGAAAATTTGAAGTTAAATCTTGTATTTCCCAAATTAGCATCTTTAAATATTGTTTATATGTCTATTGTTTTATGTATAGTGTTCAAGCGAAAGCATGTGCTATTAGTTGCTGATTTCATATTGAAAAGTAATTAAAATACCATGACATTGTAAAAAAACTGTGCTATTCTGGTCATTTCATGCATTTTGTTATATGCATTTCTTTGTTGAAATAGTAAATATCAAAAGAAAATATTTTGCTATTTATATAGTCTGAATTTGTCCTTTTTTTTTAATATTGAAAGGAGAAATGTCTAGAAAGTGTGTCGCCAGTTATAGCTGATGCACAGAAAGTAATTAGAATGCTCATGGAGATATAATGAATGTTACATCAATAGAAGAAAGATTTTAAGTGTTGAATTTTATGTATGTGAAATAGTTCACAATATATATGTTAATTTTATCAAGTCAAATATCATTGTGAAAATAATACTATGTAACTAGAAGAGAATGATTAAATGAATTTCTTAATGATATTTTATACTGAGGTTTGAATATTTATTTTTCTTTTCAGTGCTGAACATGTAAAGACAGTTGTTGCATTAATGCGAGACTTTGCTAGGTTGTACAGATAATACTTTTAACCTGGATCATCAGATTGGTTTTTGTATACTTCGACTAGTCACTGTAAAAGGTGATGACTCAAATGCTCATTTAATTGTTATTGACCCAAAAAATGATTTAAATAATTCAAGACTGTGCTGAACATTTTTACAGTACTCTTTATCAAAATAAATTCTCCCGTCATTAACATCAGAACTGAAGTGTTGTGTTTTATGTGATGAGCTTATACAATTCTTTCAAAGTCTTCCTGTCTGGATGTTCTGTCAGTATGCTTGCTTTGTTCATTTGTTTTTATAATAAATGTGTGATAGGTTATGTAACTTCATAAATTTCATTACTTTGACTCAATTAGAATATATCGTATTTTATAAAAACTCTACTCATGTAAAAGAGAAAAATAATTACAGTGATTCGGCACTGAAATAATCTATGTGCTGTGATTTTTTTTGTTAATAGTTATTCTGAAGTTTGTCAAAATGATTAAATTTTTTGTATATCCTTAATAGATATTATATCAAACAAAGATTACTTTCATAAACCGCATTGTTATATTTATCCAATTAGAAAATATCGTGTTTTATAAAATATATTTTTTAATTGTAATATTAATAAATTTTGTTCAGATTAAAATGATCTTATTAAGTTCTTTAAAATTTTACATTTTATAGAAGATCAGTTCTTTTGTTAGTGTTCATTATTTTGAAGTGGTGCCTATCATGTAAGTTTAGGATAAAACTTGCTTTATTTGGCACATGCTTTTTTCCCTCGTAGTGTGAAGGCTCACATTTGTTTTAATTTTATTTCATTTTGAACATTACGAGTTAATTTTGAAATCCTATTTTGAGATTTATAAAGATTTCCTTAAAGTTTAAGAAAGTGTATTTTTCCCTTTTCATATTCATATTAGTCTAATTTTTTTATGATTAGAAAATTTCTTTTGGAAAAATTATAGTTATAAAAATTGCAGTAAATCTGAGCAGTTTCACTGTAAGCAGATATTTTGTTTAATCATTTTCAGTCTGAAATGATGGAGTCTTGCATCATTTTATTATTATTATTTATTTTTAATGCTTTAAAAGTAAACACTTGGTATTTTCACTTGTATGATTTAAAACTGAGACACATTCCTTAAAAAGTTGTTATTAAAGTTGAGTTATTAATGAATAAGTGAGTAAATGTTGTTCATTAAAAACTTATATATTACCATAAACTTCACTAAAGTAATGAAGTGTGCATTAAATGTATAGTGAGATAATTGTTACAGTTGTGATAAATATAATTAAAAGGAATTACTATTATACCTTTATTGTATAGTAACATATTTTATTATTTTTAATTGCATTTAATTAAATGTGTTCTTATTTGTTCATAAAATTCTCCTTCTTGCCCTTTTTTTACATGGTGGTTTAAAAACTGAAGAATTAAACATATGTTCAAGAAAATGTTTTAAAGTTTTTTTTTTTCATTTATTTATTTATTTTGGTTGCTGTTATTGTTGTGTTTCTTAATAAACTTTATATATAATCTGTTAATTGCAGGTTTTAAATTTCATTATGCTTCTAAATATTGTTTTTCAGAATGGTTTTCTCAACTATATTATTTTGTTCGTAATTTAACATTTAGTTGTCATCAGTGTTCTAATAGTGAAAAATAATGCATCTTCAGTAATAACATTTATTATTTCTTCAGTTTCCTCTCCTTTTAAATATAAGAGTTCTTGCATGTAATAAAGCAGTATTTTATTTTGTGATAAATTTAAATTTTGTAAATTTGAATACAGTAGGTTGGAAAAAATTCATTATGACCAGTTGTAAAAATAATGGCGTAAAATATTTGTAAAAGATATAGGTAATTTAATCATCAAATATAAAAAGATATTTTTCATGAAATTGTGACTATTTATGGAAATATATTGAGATTGTGAATATCATTTCCTAAAAGTATATAATATTTGAAAGTTTTCTGCTACCAGATTGCAAGTATTTTTCACATTTAGTTATGAAGAAAAGTTTATTTATATAATTTTCTGCTGTTTTAATTTTAAGACAGAAGCATAGTTCTAGCTTTTTGATAGTTTTATATAAGAGTTGTCTATCACAGTCTTGCTGTCTCTTCTATTTTTTTCCGTTGTAAGCATGTTAGCCATGGATAGTAACCCAAGTGAAACTTTCTGCATAATATATTTTGCTGGCTTGATTTGTAATTAATTTCATAAAGTTATGAATTTTCAGAGATCTTTAAATCTTACAGGATTATAAGAGAAATGATGTTTTTTGATCACATTCTGATGATTGATGTGGTTTATAAGAAAAATTGGAGCTTTTGAGATGTTTAAAGATTTTGCTGAATAAATGCTTGTGCTCAAAACTGCTAATTATTATTTTTATCATTATTTTAAAATTTAGACCTAACTGTGAAATTAACAACTTTTTCTGCTTTGATCAAAAGGCAAATTAATTATTTACCATTTAAAATTATAATCACATACTTTTTTTTCATCAAAACATATTAAAAATTGGTAACAGAACTTTCATTTATTGTCAGTAATTTAATACCACTAAATCATTTAATACCAGTAAAATACTCCAGATTATTTAAAAAGGTTATAAAGTCAGAGTAGCTTTCATCAGATTGCTAAACTTAACATGATTATTATTTTTACAAATTCCGCCCTCCGCTAACTTAGAAATTTATGAATATTGAAGTGGAAATAAGTTATTAAGATTTCATTTCCTGATTTTATTTTGATTTTGAAAACAGGAACATCTTGCTTGCATATTTTAGCATTCTTTTACCTCTATGTTCTTTAATTAAGCATAAAAAGAATGGTGCATTAAATTTTTATATTTGCATCCTTTATACTAGTTAGATTTTTTAGATAATTAAGTCTGCATCTCCTTCTTTCCATTATTAAAAGAAATTTTCTTAAGATTAAAAGGCTTTTACTTAATTTCTTAAATATTTCTGCAAATTCTTTACCTAATTAATTTTAGGAAGGCTGTTTCAGTTTTACTGTGATATCATTCTTATACTTTCTGTTTACATATTACTTTTAAAATTATGCAATTCTAATGTCACCAGGTTTAGCCTAATTAGTGAAAACATTAATATGAAGGAAGCTCAAAAATTTATGTTGCTTTTATAGAATTTGTTTGTTCTCCCTATAGAGCCATAATTTGGGTGATTTTGAGGCTTTCTTGGCAGAGATATTTTAACTGAGCTTTTAGTCTCAGCACAGGAGAAATTTTGCTTTTTTATCATATTAACTAATGAGAAGGCATTATTATCATGTTGGGGACAGCTGGTTTGCATTGTAAAATATATTTGCATTATTTTCACTTGTATGGAAACAGACTGTTTAAGTCTTAAATTATTATTTCATTGAAACTGAAAGTGTTTTGATATAATAAAGTTTACTTATGTCTATATAAAATTGATAATGAATTTTCAGGACTATAAAATTGTTGAAATAAATAAATTTTACTTGAGTAATGCCATATTCAGAGAACCACTACAACTGCTTTTCATTTGGTTTGAATACCTAATTTGATTAATTATTGTTGAGTACCAGGAATGGTGATTTTTCAACTAAGGTGCTATATATCCTCACTGTTGCTAGAGATGCTGTCCATTGACCTCTGCCAAAAAAAAAAAATCTAGTCCATACAAGACGGCAGTGTTAAAGGGCAGAGATAAACTTTGTATAGACAATCATCCCAATTTATTGCTCTGTGGAGATCAGCTCTTTGTATGTCATTTTTATATAATTAATATTTTGTTCTAAAACTATTGAGTGTAGTTGTAATTTTTTAAAGAAAGGTTTTAAAAAGCAGAGACTAAAATTTAATTTTGATCTTGACATTCATATATTCAGAATATCATTTCATGTAGTATACAGTAATGAAAAATTATTGATGCCTTATTAGGTAAGTATGTAAAGTGTTTTTATATTGTCTTAAGTTATATCATTCGAAAGTGCTTTGACTGGTATGTGAGAATAATTTGTTTCTGCCTATGTCTGAAATGAAAAGCATCTATACTATCATTTCAGGAAATATTTTTCTGTTATTAGAAATTGTCTAAAAAATTGCTTTCATTGCTATATGGAAGTTTTTATTTCAGAGTGTTTGAATTCGGTATGCTTTACTGAACTGTATGCCTCAAGCAAGTCTCTCTTTTGTCCTCCTCCCCAAAATATGCTCTGATTTTAGCTGTTTTTAATAACCTTTTGAAAAGCTATTTTAAATGTCATGGAATATTAATAGCCATTTTAATATAAATGGAGAAAATATCTTTGAAATAAACTTTGTTGTTGCATTTGCTACCATGTATATATCTGAATACAAAGTATCACTTGCTAAAATGACACGCGTGCCTTCATTATGTATTTTAAACTTGAACATAGCACATTAAGTATAAGGATAAAATAGTAAAGGGTATGCAAATCATGAAATTTTGATTCCAGCATCATATTATGTGTGGGTATGAACTTTTACATTAAAGTGAAAATTGAAAAGCATCTACATTTTAAATTTAAAAGTTATGCAAATCATATTTTTACTGCAACTGTAAATTTCTCACTGTAATGTTTTTAAATCCTTTCAAGGAGTTTTACTTCCTATGATCAATAGGATAAGGATATTTGATAGATTAAATTTTAAAAAGTTATTTTTTAAAATTTAAAGATTGTAGTTAATTAGAGACGAGTTGATTGACTGGAAAAAATTACACTTGGACTGCAGTTAAATGGCCAGAAGCTACACTTTCAGTTGCATCAATTTACTTTCAAATAATCATGCATTACAAACTGTTTTAAAGTCTTCATTTGCCACTTCATTCCTTTTTAATTAAATATCAGATTTTCTGGTAGATTATTATAATTTATCATGTAAAAACTGAAGAGGTATCCTGCAGGAAGACTGAAAATGAAATTTAACATTTGAATGCAATGCAACACATATTTAAACTGCATTTAATGTCTCCCCATCCCCCCCCCCAAAAAAGTATAAATTTCAAAAATGCTAGCTTAAGAAAAGCTACCAGTTTCAGTGCATGGATAAGTACAATTTTGTTATAAAGTAAATTTTAAAATCACATAAATCCTCTGTGTAATTTTATTTATTTAAAGTGTTTTTTATTTATGGAGAGATTTCATAACAGTTCATTAGTTTATTTAATGTGTGCCAACAGAATAAAATTTCTTAAAAATTTTGAAATGTTCATGTCTAAAAATTCTGTTTATTTGAAATTATTGTTTTTCATAAAATTTGATTTCTTTATATTGAAGTTACTTTAAAAAAATACTGTAGTGATGTACAGAATATAACACTTTGCCTGTAATGAATAGAAGTGTGTGAGTGAATGAGAAGAAATGTTCATATTTTTAATAATATTTTGTATGAAATGAGATGTGGACTATGTAACACAGTGTATGTCATTGCAAAAAGCAATTTTTAGTTTTGCATGTTACTTATTATATTGCAGGCATGCAGATGTAAAATTTTTAGTTCAAGAATCTGAACACATTGTATACGTGTAAAAGTTTAGATTTACCCTTGTACATACGTATGTTTATTGTGTATTGTATATTGTGATGTGTATTACTTATTTCATGTGCTGCTGAGGATTTGTTTTTTAAGTAATTTCATTGTCTGTTAATAAAATTAAACATTTGTGTGTTTTCCTGAGTTTTATTACTATTTTTCTCATTTCCGTCATGTATAGAAAGATGTGTGCACTGTATTACATACAAAAAAGCATAATTACTGTGATAAGGTAATCTGATTACATTTATCTAATAAAATAGAATTTCATTTGTTGCACAGGATGTTCCAAAAAAGTTGCTATAGGCTTTATTTCTTAAATGTTGATCCTGCGAAATTTCTTAAATAAGGTAACAGATTGATGTTTTAAGTTTGTAGTGTTGTTAATGCGAAATAAAAATGTGTTTTTCCACTGAATCAAAATTATTATTAAAAAACACATGCAAGATTTAAACACATGCAAGATAGAATTCCATCTTAGAATCAAAGAAATGTCATAGTAAAATATTCAGTGTGGTTTGTTAAAGGAAAAAGTTCCTTAATTATGTATGCAAAATTCATGAAAGTAATCAACAACAAATTTCATGACTGACTACATTTTCCCAGTATCTGTTCTGGAATTAAATGCAAAACTTTTGAGAATAAGAAGGAAAGAGAAATGAGTTAAACAGCAACGGCCACAAACTGAAGTGGACAGTTTTTGTTGCCACTTCCAGAAAGCGTGAAATGGGACATGAGGTCTCTTTAAATGTGTTCATTCCAGTGAAAGGTTAAAAATAGAATGACAGAAATGTAGCGATTTGTGCATTTTCATTCAGAACGCCTGTAGAAGGGGGTGAAATCTGAAATGGCATGATTTTTGCTGTCACTTTCAAAAAGCCTGAACAGAAGAATTGCACATCACAAATTATTTCATCCTAAAGGACATTGGATTATTGTCACTAGGTCTAATTCATTAAAAATAAATAAATAAATAAAAAATTTCGTTTTTGAAGTATTTAATAATTATTTCCTTTCTTTAAAGCTTAATTACTCTATTTACTAACATAAGCATAAATAGTTCTTACTCATGTTGTTGAGACTTCCAAAAATTAGTACTGCTAATAAGAATTGCAATATAATATTTAATTAATTTCACTGCTTATTCTGGCGTATAACATGCGAAACCTATCTCAGGTTGATATAGCACAAGAATTTAATCCTGAAGGAAGAAACTGCTTTCTTTGAATGGTGCAAACACCGGAGTTCCTGGTCTATGGTGACCTACCTCCATCGAAAAGTAATTTGCTTGCAAACATAGCAACGAAATACTAGATATTATATAATAATGAATCGCAGTCCTAAAACTATTACAAGGTAAAGTTTATAAAAACTGGGTAAAGCAGTCGAGCTGGTGACTTATATGGAAGATCAAATTTAGAAATATGTAACAGCATAGGTACAAAAATTAGTATGAGTTAAATAGGGCATCTTACCAATTGTAACAAATGCACAAATTTCATGACAATGGTCCAAAATTTACTGCATACAAATTTAAAATAAACCAAACAAGATAAATAATAAAGACCAAAGATTACGGCAGGTACACCAACAACAAAGTAAATTATCAAAAAAAATTAATTGCCTGCACGTGGAGGGCTTCTGCAGAATAAATCTTTCTTGTCAGTTGAAAGTATTTTTGAATTGTTTTTATTTGGTTTAGGGACAAATCCACAGACCTTATCTGTTGCATTTCCGCCATTGTCTATTCATAACAGTAAAAATTAAATTTCCTGGAACAGAATGACATAGAATTACTATCTTCATTCTCATATAAGTATTCTAGTATTTAACATTATTTACTGTAAGTGAAAATTTTTGCCTTGAATATAATGAAACATCTGCCCTAGAAAGATTTATGAGCAGCAAACTTTCGCGACGGTTTCAGCACTTTCTTATAGTCTGTTTATTGCAATAAAAATTAAATTTCTTGCTACAAAATGACACTAAATTTCTGATATTTGTATTCGGATATTTAATATTATTTACTGCATTTGAAAAATAACGAAATCAATGAAGAAATATTTGTATAACAGGCTTATATTACGGAAATTTGAAATGGCTAAATTCTGCAAAAATCTAAACAACCCATTAAGGAAACAGAATTTCAACAATGTTTTACATATTGAAACAAACCAAACCGATAAGCATAAAAAAATTTCATTCCTTAAACTATGAGTCATCTGCATAGCCCCATCAGACTTGAACAGAAATCCATCTTAACAGCTCAATTAAAAAAAATTGAATAGAATCGTGGAAGGTTTTCAAGTTCCTTCACTGCATGGTCATGGACACCATATGATTCCCAGGGGTGTTTTTATTAGGTTCTACAGAAGGTGATTCAACCGTATGGAATCTTAACATCATAAGCATAGGTTATTTTGAAGGTTAGTAATTTTTTATCTACATAAATTCTGAAAAACATTATGAATAAAACAGTTTCTTTCAAAGATATCCATGAAGTTCGTTAAATCCGATTTTCATGTACAGTCGAACTCGCTATAACGAATTTCGAGGAATCGAACATTTGATTCGCTATATTCGATCTAATAAGAAAAAAATGAATTATCTCGAAAAATGATGATGGGGCATTTGCGCAATGACACCTGCGGGAACGTGACATTTTCTAGCATGTGTACCAGTTATGGACAAAAGTGACATTTCCATACAACTTGTCAGAAATATTCAATCAGCCTTGATGATTTACTGACATGATTTTTTTAATTTAAAAAAGAAAATTGACCAACTTTATAAAAAAGTGAGAAACTATGAATTTTAAATGATCAACTACTATACCTCTCGCCTTCGAAATTATCTTTAATTATGTTTAAAACAATTGATTTTGGAGCTACAAAAATAAATAAATAAAATGTCATTTTATTATTTTAAATATAGGTCATTTTAACTGCACATTGTTTTTCTATTCTAAAAAAAATGAATAAAAAATCAGTAAGATATACTGATTTGTTTATATTTTATTATTGTACTGTTTTCGTCAGTTTTCTGTATTATTAGTTTCTAAAGCACATTGCATTACGATTTTACGGTAAAAAAATATGAATTATTTTATAATGAGTAAGTAACTAATTTTAATAGAATTTCAAGTAATATATTATTGCGAAATGCCCAGCTGTGGTAAGATAGCTTCCCCGCAGTGGCCAGAAAGGCGCCACATTTGGCGCGAAATCGTCCTTTGGCGACAAAATTGGTGGTGTGCCATAGACGGAGCGAATATTCTAGAAGGCATTTTTAACAGTTTTCCTCGGCAATGCTCTCGAAGGTAGGTTAAAGCTATATATACCCTGCCTGCAGGAGCAGAGAGTATAGTATTTTGAGTTCAGAGGCTACCTTGAGAGCGATCTACCAAGTCGGGAGCTGTATTTAAGTGCTTTAGCATGAAGCTGGCTTCACCGTTGTAGCCTGAAGGCTGTGTTGCTGATTGTTTCAACGTGTTTATCACAGTTTTTCGACGACTGGAAACGTAAACGTATGTCTGTAAGTCTCCTATGTAATACTGGCGAATAAATTGTGTCCTGATTCTTCATTAAGTGTTAGCGTCAATTACTCCAAATCCACGAACCCGTAGAAGGCAACAACACTATGTAAAAAAAAAAAGAATTTGGTTTTATACTACATGCAACAGTTTTCCAAAAGACTTTCAAGACAACGACAGTTAAAATTACGTTATGATATTCGAGCTAAGATTTTATCGAGAGCTGTGAACTTTTGCAAATAATTTCTTTAGTGTATTAACTGTTATAATGCAAAAGTTCTTTAGTGTATTAACTGTTATAATGCAAAAGTTATGAACTACTGATAGTATTTCTGGATATTTGACTGATGCTCTACTTCTAATTAATAATACTTCCTATGCTTAACACTTGGAGCGTCTTCCGCCATTTCAGCATTTGTAGGAAATACGCCTTCATCATGATCGCCTTCGGAAAGTTTAGCACGTGATATGCTTTGATTTGTTTCTGTTTCGGGTAATAAAAAAGTCAATTAATTCAGAAAAGTCTTCACTTTTCTAGTAATATATATAAGCAACTCCCCATGACTAAGTAATGGTTCCTTTCGATATTTGCGCGTGAGGTAGAATCATCTCACTATTGTCGCAGTTAATCCAATAGTTATAGTAACTATTGGGATATAAAGTAGCAAATGCAATATTAATAAATTAAAATAACTATTGTGATGATGAGGGTGACTAATAATTGCTAGTCACGTTTAAGTGTCAAAAGTAATCTTACATATGCCCAATACTAGCTACTTACCACTAGAATTACTACATTGCGTTTGTTAATCTTAGCAAAGAAAAAACATAATTAAATATTTCACTTACTCCTAAGTAGACATGAGTATTCAGGAATTACGATCATACACAATTTTCTGAGGCAATTTACTTTATTTAAACACTACTGGATACCTTTTATCAATATCTCAATTACACTATTGTGAACATATTGATACCATTACAAGTTGTATCATCACGTGGTGATCCTTCGGCCTGAACAATAATTTGAGGACATCGTTGTAATTTCTCTCTGAAAATACATATTTTTTCATATACACAGTCCTGATGCTAACATAATCCACCATGAGACGTTATTTTGTTTCACTGAATTCTTATCGCTGACATTCTTCGGCGAGGTGCATGGCAATGCGGGCATTTCAATTCACTACTTTCTTTACGAAAGTAAATGCATCCTGACTATAGCGGGAAAAACAGTTCAGAAGGGTTGTAAGTTATCACAGAAATTAGTCTTTTGAAAACTTTTGGCAATTGCAGCTTACATTTTTTTATTTAATTCAGCAACGTGACGTTCAGCCTGCTTCTGTGGGAGTGAATTTCATGGGGCGCAGCTCGGCAACCGCTGATAGCGTTGTAGTACGCAAAGAGAAGGTTTTTTGATATCTGTTTGGGTGAGTACGATGCTAGCAGCGGTTGCCGAGCTGCGCCCCGTGAAATTCGCTCGCACAGAAGCAGGCTGAACGTCACGTTACTGACTTAAATAAAAAATGTAAGCTGCAATTGCCAAAAGTTTTCAAAAGGCTAATTTCTGTGATAACTTACAACCCTTCTGAACTGTTTTTCCCGCTATAGTCAAGACACATTTACTCTCTTAAAGCAGCGAATTGAAATGTGCGCATTGCCATGCACCTCGCTGAAGAATATCAGCGATAAGAATTCCACGTGATTGAAATTCGGTGAAACGAAATAACGTCTCATGGTGGATTATGTTAACATCAGGACTGTGTATATGAAAAAATATGTATTTTCAGCGAGTTACTACAACGATGTCCTCAGATTATTGTCCAGGCCGAAGGATGTCCACGTGATGATACAACCTGTAGTGGTATCAATATGTTCACAATAGTGTAATCGAGATATTAATAAAAGGTATCCAGTAGTGTTTAAATAAAATAAATTGCCTGAGAAAATTGTGTATAATCGTAATTCCTGAATACTCATGTCTACTTAGGGGTAAGTGAAATATTTAATTATGTCTTTTTCCTTGCTAAGATTAACAAACGCAGTGTATGATTCTAGTGGTAAGCAGCTGTATTGGGCTCATGTAACATTACTTTTGACACTTAAAAGTGTCTAGCTAATTATTAGTCACCCTCATCATCACAGTATGGTGCCGTGACCAGGATCACCCTCATCACCACATTAACTATATACAAAATTATGCATACGAAATAAGTAAAAAAATTTCATGCTCAAAAGCCGTTTATAAATACACTGAACTTTAAAATGTATTATATTTTGGGGATATTTTAAAGTCTCCTTAAGGTCATAGCATAAACATTTTGTTAAAATCTATTTGTGTAGCCCACTAGCTTAAAATTTTGTGAAGCAAATTAATAATACAAGTCGCTGTTCCGTGTTTTCGAAAGGTAATCAAGAAGATGTGGTTTTGTATAGTACTATCAACTAAACTGTGCAAACTGTTATTACCAGCAATTAATGTTTCTTGTGAACAAGTGCCATTAAACGCACAAATAGGGTAAAAATTGATTGATGAATCACACAGAAAGAGTAACTAAGGTTGCTATGCATTTACTAAGTTTCTTTTTCATTGTTTTTTCAGTTTCACTATACGCTAATTTTACACAAAAAAATTAGCATAAAATTCCCGGTTTAACCCGTCCCTCCAATTACACATTTTCGTCTAAAATGCGCTTTTACTGTTTACTGTAATGAACCGACTCGTGCCTACATTTTTTTTTCATCTCAAGCAAAGAGGTAAATGTATGTATAATGTAAGGTGTTCGGCTATTTGAAGGAGAAGGGATAAAAAAAAAGAATATGAATATAAACACACAACAAAATGTAAGTTGACTATATCTGTGCACTTAAAATATTCCTCAAAAGTAACTGTTAGGAATTTGAAGTTCTTGCCGCTAGCCTTTATTTCCTTGAACTTTTATGGCAACACTGCTCTGGCAGTAGTTGAGATCTGGGCAGCCATGAAGAGAGCTTGTCTCGTCAGTTCTCGATACGAAACTATATAGTTAATTGTAAATAATGTTGTATATTAAAGTTTGTGTTATGAAAATTTTAAGGCAGTCTACTAATTCGACGGATATCACGAAACAGTAACTACACTGCCCTCCAAAAGTTAAGGAATAGTATGTTTTTCAATGCTCACCATTGCAAAAATGTCAGCAACGTTTAAATTCTCAGTTCACATGCATGACAGTAACGAAGTTTAAGAAAATGCATGCAAAAACAATAGCTACCACTTTTATATTATAAAAATGAATACTTATATAGGAGTCGGAGAAAAAATGCAAAAATTGTAATTTTTGTTTGTGAGTGTTGATCTTCAGTTGTTATCAAAGTTTCGTGGACAATATCCAAGAGAGTCTATCAATGTCTAGGAGAAGTCGTTTGCCCGATTCGTTGAGGTAGCGAGCGATCGGATGAATGGAGGTGGGGATGTCACAAGCTGATGCTCCTAGACGTCTCAGTGTCTCTCGTAGTGTGGTCTATCGACTATGGAATCACTTTAAATCCGAGGCTTTTGCGTCTAGAAGACAGACCTAGAGTTACAACACATGTGGGAGACCGTTATTTAGCTCTTTTGGCCCGAAGAAGAAGTAACATCACTGTACCTCAGCTCACGGCAGATCATTTAGTGGTAATAGGAACAAGAATCTCTGCTACTACATTGTGCAGACGCCTACACAATACGGCTCTGTAGGCAAGACGACTAGGTATTTGTGTCCCTTTGAACCGAGGACACACAGGCGCCCGTTTATGTTGGGCAAGAGAACACGTCTCTTGGACCAGTCAACAATGGGTGTCTGTGGACTTAAGTTTGAAGTCAGTGCTTAAAAACTGTTGTCTCCGAAAGTCCTTTCGAGTAATGGATAGCAGGCGATGAGATATACGAGTCTCTCCACTTTAATGAATTTTTAATCCCCTTGATGGAGCTAAGCAGATATTGATGAAAGCCGAGTCGGATATAAGTAGATACTATCACATGCTTTGCTTTCTTTCAACAACTTCATCAATTCTTGAAATCTGTGAAGAGAAAAAAGCATTATTTGTAGTTCTCGTACAGAGGCTGTTCTCACATTTTTTAGACGATTTTCTTTTTAATTTTTAGACGGTTTTGTGTAATTATAGAAATATTTTACCTAGAATTTTTATTGTTTTAAATGTTCTATTTGATGACCCTTATTCTTCGCTATCTTGATACATCGTTATTTCCAAGACAATAAACTTTCATAATATTGGAAGAGGTATTTTACTCCAGAAGACTGCACGGTGGTGGTCTGTTTGCACGACGCCCTGTACGGTATGTACCTCTAACGCCTGCCCATCGCAGAAGGCGTTCTCTGTGGTGCCGGGAACACCGGAATTGGAGAGACAATGAATGGGGACGAGTACTCTTTACAGATGAGAGCAGATTTAGTCTGAGTTGCGATTCTAGACACATACACATCTGGACAGAGCGGGGAACACGCAATAACCCCTTCAACATCATCAAAAGGGACTGTTTTGGAGGTCGCGGAGTTCTCGTTCGAACAGACATAATGCTTGGTAGCCCGACCGACCTTCATATCTCCCAAGGAGGTTCGTCACCTGGGACTGCTATTGTAACGAGGTTCTTCTTCCTTACATGCGTCTTTTCACAAGGGCTATGGGTCCTCAGTTCCTCTTCATGGACGACAACGCTCCACCTCATCGCACAGTTACTGTCGAAGAGCTGTTGGAGAGTGAAGATATTGAACACATGGATTGGTCGGCAAGGTCTCTGGATCTAAATCCCGTCAAGCATGTACGGAACTTACTAGGGAGACCCGTGGCAGCACGTAACTTATCGCCAGTAACGATTCCGAAACTGCGATTGGTGCTACAAGAGGAACGAGCAGCAGTGTCTCAACAGCTCATTAACAACCACATATCCAGCATGCACAAATGATGTGAAACCTGCCTAGCAGTCAGGGGAGATCATATCCCCTATTAAAGACCGGATGTTTCTTGCTGGACACCCATCACAGGGATGTTTCGGCCTTCAGTCGCATCGCGCTCCAAGCTACTTTTTCAATAAAGCTTCTTTTTATCCGTCTGATTTCTCTTTTAGTAAGTGTTGCTTACATTACTCATGTCATTACATATTGGGGATCTTACGGTATTAAATGTGTTGATTTGGAAAGCTTTTGTACAAAGTTATATTGAAAAAACCGTCTCGTCCTTAATTTTTGCACACCAGTGTAGATTTAGTAGGGATATGAGGGGATCTTACGGTATTAAATGTGTTGATTTGGAAAGCTTTTGTACAAAGTTATAGTGAAAAAACCGTCTCGTCCTTAATTTTTGCACACCAGTGTAGATTTAGTAGGGATATGAGTGAAGGGTATTGCTTTGATACTGGTTTCTTGTTCAGTTTTTCCAGAAAATTAATGGTAGATTTTGACGTGTCGCGGCTTGTTTTCTCGTGACGTAGTTCTACTGACTGATCACACTGTGTGTAAAGAGAAGGTATTTCATGTTTGAAAATTGTGTATGAAATACGTTTTTGATAACATATAAAGTTGATCCTAACATTTATTCCACTTTTTCTATTTTTAATTTGTCGTTGTACGAAAAACCAGCAACAATCATAAATACCTCAGAAAAACGTTTTTTGGATTCCTTGAAACATATTTTAAGACTTCTTACTCCTCTTTGATGATAATAAAGGGATCTAGTTTTATTGCAGTCATTTAAGTACACACAAGATTCGTCTATTCTGACAACATTTTTCCATTTTTGTCTGCATAAATGTTTCTCATAAAGAATTCTGCAGCATGTTCTGCAATATGTCGTGGAGAAAAACGATGGACATTACGTTTTTTAGCCTTTTTGAGATTCAATTCAGCAGTAACAACTTTCTTTCAGTTGCA
Source organism: Stegodyphus mimosarum (assembly GCA_000611955.2). Taxonomy (NCBI): domain Eukaryota; kingdom Metazoa; phylum Arthropoda; class Arachnida; order Araneae; family Eresidae; genus Stegodyphus; species Stegodyphus mimosarum. Next base: position 102,110 of record KK122328.1, read on the forward strand.
GTTTTAATGATTTTGTAATTGTCCTTTGGCTTGGCGGATTATCTTTATCCTCAACGATCTTACTTTTGCAACACTCGAAGCATTCCGTTTTTAAATTGGATACATATTTAGAATAATTTTCCCTCTTACAGCTAAATTTTGACTTTTTACTTCATTGTAAGAAGTATAGGAAGCATTGTAATCACAAAAATTTCCGGCTATCATATTTCAACGAAAATATTCATTTTGACCATTATCGAATGCAATTTAACGATGTTTTTGCTTGACATCTGTATGTAAGGACGAAAAAAAAGACTCTTTTTCCCAAAATGAATTATAAAACTAAGTTAAAAATAGATTCAGAGGAGACTTTTTCGTGGCGTCTGTACGTACGTACATATGTATGTATGCATCTCGCATAACTCAAAAACGAGAGCCTTAGAACGTTGAAATGATATATAAAACGTATATAGGACTCCTATTGAATGCAGTTGCGCATCTCCCCTTTTGGTGGCAATGGGCTGCGCCAAAAGTATATATATATGAGGAAATCAGCTTGCAGTCGTAGTCGTGACCGATGATGGATATTTTGATACGCAGTTTAGCAGCTTTCAGTTGTCGAAACCGGTACTTTGAGCAGCTTTCAGTAGTCGAGTGAAAGATGGAAGATGTGGACACAAACCAAGTGCAGCTAATTACCATTTTTATTTCTAGACACATTATACAGAGTGGGTATATATTGTTAGGCTCCGTTATAAGGTATTTCTCCCGCCTTCTTTGTATGCCTTCATGACGTAGTGGTCAGCACACTCGATGAGTAACCGAGAGGTCCGTAGTTCGACTCCTGGCGAAGATGCTGCTCATTTTTCATGTCTCCTGCTTCGAAATAACTTAATATTTCTACACTGGCGCCCGAACTAAGAAGATGGTGAATGATAATATTGAACCACCGGAATTTAGCGATTGGGTCCCGAAAACCAAAGTCGCCCTTTAAAAGGGGAGTATATAAGGTATTTCTCCAGCCTTCTTCGCATGCTTTCGTGGTGTAGTGGTCAGCACGCTCGACGCGTATTTGAGAGGTCCGTGGTTCGATTCCCGGCGAAGGCTTTGCTCATTTTTCATGTCTCCTGCTTCGAAATAACCTAATGTCTCTAAACCATGGTCAGTTGTGTATTTTTGCTTTAAAAATGATTGAATTATGTTTTTCTTGTCTTCCGGTTAAAGTTTTTATGCCTTTAGTTAAAATGAATGCGATGGTTGTAGTATTATCAACAATTTAAATGTTGTGTAAGCGCGGCTAAGTTTTTTACTTTAGCAGCCATATTTGTTTACATATGAAACTTAAACGAATAGTGGATTTGTTGCCAGTCTAGAGGAATTGACTCAGCATAGCGTCCACAACAAACTAAGTCAGTTTCTACGCCTTCAGTGTCTTTCTGCCGAGTGAGACCAAAAGTAAATTTTCAGTTTTGTGTACCGAAAAATCTGCCTTCTTGCCCGTTGTTTAAATTGCTTGTTTTTGTCTAGAAACTCTAATTTTAATTGTAAAAATTGTTCTTTAAATTATTTTAACTGTATTTATGTTTTATATTTTTTAGTTCTTAATAACGATATTTTGAAGTTTTTATCTATTTTTGCCTTGTCGTGAAGTGAGAACTGAATTAATTGAATGAGAAATATATCTCTAATGAAATTCGAGGAAATAATTTTAAATGAATGCAGCAAAAAATGAGTGTAATTTAATATTTCGTACATGGAAGTTACGTGGTGTATACATTAGAATTTTGCCTTTGTTGTTGACGACATTACCTCTTTGCTTTACATATCCAAGAGTAGTGGCTTTCGCAATGTTTTTTTAACAATTAGATACGAATAATTGTCTTGGGAAAGAAACCTCCCATCCATTGCTTTTTTAAAAGCCAGATTCTGCGTGAAAACTAAACTGTCAAGTAGCTGATGATAATTTATGCAATTAAAAATGTAGTTGCAATTAAAAAAAATTCCAAACAGAAGATTTTTTTTTGGCGGCAAAGAAAAATCGTCTAGAAAAAAAATCGAACAGCCTCTATATTACTTTCTCTTTAAAATATTGTATTACACTGAATTAATATCAGTCCAGATTAGAATAACATAACATGAAAGAATTATCCTAAAATTTTCATGAGCAATAACTTACACATAAAATAATAAATGAAGTAGTATTAATTATTATAACCTGATTATCTTTCAAGTTACATTATAAATTCCGTAAATTAGAATCTCCTTTTTTATTTTCCAGTATTTTTGACACGCTTAGAACTTCTTTAGAAATAAGTTAATCTGTTTAATGCACGAGATATACACATTCAAAGAGTACATTTCTGCAGCTTTCAGTATAATGATGAGTAACATAAAATGCATTGTTGACACTTACGCTCATTAAAAACGGTTCTTCCTTGGTTTCAAAATCATTCTCTTTATTCTCTGTCTCGTTTCCTTTCACATTTGCGACAATTTCCGCATTGTTAGGTTCTTCACATGTCGTTAATTCTTCATCTGTGTTAACATACTCAGGAAAAATAAACACTTTCATTATTTCACCTCTCTGCCTTTCAGATGTCCAGAATTTTTTTTTCATCGTCTGGAATTCATTTCCTGCAATTACAAAAGAGGGGCAAAATATTACACGTTCAGCGCAAAGAGAAGGTTATCGTAAAAAGACATGTCGTAAAATATTCAATAGACGCTTTTTTCCCCTCCCGTCAGAAAAGATGTTGCCTTTCCAAAATTTCTGAATTATATAACTTTACGCTTCTAAGCATTTATTATTCTCATGTGGCTTGCTTTCTGTTTATTTTATCACGTACCTTTAATTTATCTGTTAGCTTGTGGCTAATTATCAAACTAGAATATCTGAGAGTAAGTGTGGTTGCCAGTGTGGTTTAATTTACATTGGTCAAACTAAGAGAGCCTTAAAATTTCACGTTAAGGAACATGAGTCACATGTTAGGAAAAAGGAAACAACTGAAGTCGTCTGTTGCCCAGCATTGTTAGTCCGAAAGTCACACTTTCCTATTTCCTGCAGCCAAACTTCCAAAACGTATTTCCAAGGAATCCTGTAAATACCCCAGGAATTCATATCCAGAACGGGGCCCTGAAGTATAGAACTCGGAATTTTATTGATATGAGAATAGGCGACCCGAAAGTTAAATTTCTGTAAAATACGTGCAATTTTATAGCTAAATGGAAAGAAAGGAGTGGGAAAGAAAGGAATGACAACAGAATTCTTATAATCTTTAAAACAAGAGTGCGCCTTTCGATGTGTTGAGATGAGAATTTTTTAACGTCTTGATTAATAATGTTGGGTGGAAAGCCGCTGTCAACTGCTACTGCTTTTAAATAATTTAATAATTCCATTTTTCTGAAGCCAAAATTATTCAAAAAACATCCTCCATTGGTGAATTAGATTTTCTAGAAGCGTTTCACGTTCATAAAAATCTTTCTGTTCTAGTTAATGACCCTAATTCCAATCCCTCTTTACCTTCAGTCTTTAAGGAATTTGTGTTTTAGTTTTCTCGTTTCATCAACAGATGACGCCTGTAGCTTAACCCTTCTCCAGCCATTCTTATCTTAGCTTATCACTATATCTTATCCCGGTCCTTTGCGCTTTGGCAGCTGAGGGGGATGAGTCGATAACAACCATCGAAACTAGTCCTGTGAAAACTTGCTAATATGACGTTGATCTTTGTTGTCTGACTTCGAAATTAATACAAGCATCAATATTTTGTAAGTTATGTAATAACGTCATACGTGGGTGATACAACAGTAGTATTTGTTTCGTTCAGCGAGCATTAAGCATTGAACACTATCAATATCAAGAAAATCATGGAATCCAGTCAGTTAAAGCTGCTATAATTTTATGAGTTCAAACTGGGAAATTTTGCAGCGGCTGTAGTGAAAATTAAAGCATTCTGCTCAGGAACAACTAATGAGAGATCCTTTCACTGTTGGTTTGCAAAACACGCTCAAGAGATTTGACGTTGCAAAAGGATCTCGTGGCCATCGTTTCTTTCCATTGATTCTACAAATTAAAGAAATTCATTGAATTAGATACTTAACAAACTGTACCAGAAATCGCTTAGACAATAAATATACATTTCTGAACTGCTTCAAAGTACTTAACAATAACAGGAAGTACGTTACGAACTCGCCGAGGAAAACAAGGAACGATTTTTGAAAAGATGTTCTTCTCTCTTAAATAAAGAAGAAAGGTATACCTGGGCCTTCTGCTGGTGTTATTCACTATTCACTCCTTCCATGAGGTGAAACAATAAATGCAGCTTGATTATGCATAAATATGATGCAAATGCATGACAAATTGAGACTTAAGCAATAGATCCTGACTCTTACTGCTTCAGAATAACGCCCGACCACATTCGATTACTTCAACCATGCAGCAAATGGACAATTTGGGATAGAAGATTATGCCTCATCCTCCAACGGAATTAATGGCCCACAAGGGCTATCAGTCTCGAAACGTCATTTTGTGTTGAATCGCTCTAAAAACCTGAATCATTTTTCAAAATGTTGGCAATAAATATTATCGTTATGTATTATATTTAAAACAATTAAATAATGAAGAATCTGCACGAATATATGTATATTTCTCGCATTGTGAAGAAACAACGGTATCTAGAGCGATCAAATTTTGAATTACGTAATCCTTCACCCGTACATGGAAACCTTGAAGCCCGAAATTTGAATTTCGAATTTGTTTTATTACCTATTTCATATTTTGTAAAACATTAACCTATATTTGATTAACAAACTCACTTATTTCAAAACCCGCAGTCGCAACACCATACGAAAAAAACATTTTACCTCCAGCGCTCGAGACTCTCTATCAAAAATTCTAAAGATATGCTGTTTTTAAATATTTTGTGATATTGCCGTTGAATTGAATTTTATGTGGTTTGAGTGCGAAGAACATGATATTTAGTAAATACATTTAACACACAAAACGTTCAAAAAACGTCCTTTTGAGCATAATATAAAACCTGAAAGCTGATTTTGGCCAAGAAATACTTTGTTAACTACGTATCGACAGCAGGGAAGAACATTATTTTCAGAGACAATAATTTTTCCAAACTCGGTTTGAATCATTTTGTCATACGTTGGCAACAATACATTGACACTTCTGGAGATTATTATGATTAAACAGACACTCTTTTCCTTTTGTTCTGTATTTTTACTGTACGAAGCAAAAGAAATATTGCACCCACAAAAAATTATCCATTTTGACCGCATTCGAATGCAATTTAACGATGTTTTTGCGCGACATCTGTACGCAGGACAGAATAAAGGACTCTTTTTCTCAAAACAAATTATAAAAATGTTAAATTGGATTCAGAAAAAAATTTTTTTTCGTGGCGTCTACGTATGTATCTCGCTTAACTCAAAAACGAATAGAGTCAGAAAGTTGAAATTTTGTATATAAGACTGCTATAACATATTGATGTGCACCTCCCTTTTTGGTTGCAATCGGCTACACCAAAAGTATATAAATACATATAAAAGTATATAAATACATATAAAAGTATAATGCTATAACATGTAGATGTGCACCTCCTATTTTGGTTGCAATCGGCGCACCAAAAATATATAAATTTATGTATATATATATATCCACTATGTTACTCGGCTCAGTGAGCTCTTTTTTATCCTAATGTGTTGGTAAATTGTGAATTTTTTGCTTTAAAAATGATCGAATTATGTTGTTCCCATCTTCTGGTTAATGCTTTTATGCCTTCAGTTAACCTGCATGTTATAGTTGTAGAATTATCAACACTTTAAAAGTTGTTTAAGTGCGGTTAAGCCAAATTCTTTTATCATAGCAGCATATTTGTTTACATTTGAAACTTAGCAGAATAGTGGATTTGTTGCCAATCTAAAGAAACTAAGCTTCGCAATTACAGAGTCTTCCTTTGCTATTGCCAATTAAATCATATGTAACCCATTCTGGAATTATCATATAAGTTATTAAATTATCACATATATTAACTCAGCGTAGCGTTCAGAACAAATTAAGTCAGTTTCTACGCCTTCATTGTCTTTTTGCCGCTTAAGACCTAAAGTAAACTTTCAGTTTCGTGCACCGATAAATCTGTCTTCTTTCCCGCTGGCCCAAATGCTTGTTTTTGCCTAGAAAGTCTAATATTAATTGAGAAAATTGTTTTTTTAGTTCTTTTAACTGTATGTAGTGTTTTATGTTTTTCCATATTTTTTAATTTTAATTAAGATATTTTGAGTTTTTACGTAGTTTTGCCTTGCCGCTAAGCGAGAACTGAGCTGATTGAATAAGAAATATATCTCCGATTAAGTTCGAGGAAATAAGTTTAAATGAAATGCAGGGGAAAATACATGCAATTTAATATTCCGTACGAGGAAGTCATGTTGTGTACACATCAGCTTTTTTCAATGGTTTTTAAAATTCGTTGTTTCATTTGCAATAACGCAACATATTGGTGCGATGATAAACTGGAGTTTGCTTTGCAATATGTGCTGTTAAACTGTTTATCAATGCACTCATCCCATTTCTATCGTAATCATAAGTCTTAATGACTAGCAACTAAATCAGAACTAGAATAGCCCCGTTTTAGTTATCATTGTTTACTTATTTAGTATTACCAATTACGAAAGTGGAATTTTCCATTGTTGTTGGTATTCTTTACTGGATGGATAAAGAAAATGCCTGTCCTCCAAATTTGCATTCGATCAATTAACTTGCCTAAAACTTTTGTCAGTTAGCCTTTTGTTTAATTTTACTTTTCAAAAAACTTTACGGAATAAAAAAAAAGTTTTAATTGACTTGAATTAAACTGGAAGGAGAATCCAAATTTTCTTTAAATGTTCAGAAGCCAAATAATGCGTTTAAATGAAAGGAGAAAAACTTTTCTTGAATCCTTGTTTATTGTTATTCCTTTGAAAAGCTAGAAACAGAAGTGACTGTACTTTTATTCTGTCTGCTGAGTTTCGTAAATACTATTTCCTTTGAAGGAGAAAAATAATACACATAATTAAGGAAGTTTCTAGCTATCAGTACAGAATATTAATTGAATTAATACAGATTATTAACTGAATTAATGAAAGGATTCTTCTATTTTGAATATTCATACAAATAATAAATCTAGTGACACCTGATGCATAACATTTGTCTTACTCTCAGCGTTACGGACGGAAAATTCCGTACAGAAGAGTGGCTTTCGTAACCGTTAAACATGAAATTTTCTGCCAACTACACTCACGTTTGTGAAAATTGCAACACCAAGAAGGAATCGTCATAATTGAATGAAATTTAATACACAGTTGAGTGGTAGTGGTACAAATAAATGATTAAATGTTCAAAGCAAACAAACAAGAACAAGAGATCAGAATCAGTATTTTGTGTGGCCACCACGCGCCGCAATAAGTGCTGCTACACGACGTGGCATGGAGTCAAACAAAGTTTGAATGTCTGACTGAGGAAGAGCATTCCATATCGTTTGTACGCGTACCCAAAGTTCGTCTGCAGACGCAACAGGACGAGGATCACGAGCAAGACGCCGACCAATGACATCCCACACATGCTCAATTGGCGACATATCCGGGGAACACGCAGGCCAAGGAAGAAGCTGTACCTGCTGCGCTGCAAAGAAGGATTTAACAATCCGAGCAGTATGAGGGCGGGCATTGTCCTGTTGAAATACAGCGCCTGGCAAGCTTTGAAGGAAGGGAACAGCTTCGGGCTGTAGAACTTCACGGATATACCGGTTGCTGTTCAGATTGCCCACAATTCGTAGCAATTGAGATCGTCTATGATATGCTATGGCGCCCCAGACCATAACTCCGGGTGTTCGTCCACTGTGGCGTTCGATAATGCACTCCGGAAGGTGGCGTTCACCGGCATAGCGTCTGACACGAATGCGGCCATCATGGTACCACAAATTAAAGCGGGATTCGTCAGAAAACACGACATGCTGCCAATCAGCACGCCAGTCTCTATGCTGATTGGCCCATTGTAGCCGCAGGCGGCGATGGTCGTGCGTTAGGGGGATCCTGTATAAAGGAGTCCGTGCGCGCAGTCCACACTGCAGCAGACGTCTACGAATTGATGAAGCACACAATGAAACACCTGTAGCTATTGACCACAGTGCTGCCAATTGTCTAGAGGAAGCTGTACGGTCCGTCCGCGCCATGCGGACCAGGTGTCTATCATCGCGAGCTGACGTCACATTTCGGGGTCCACTCCCGGATTTCCGAGTTGTCCGACACTCGTCCGTCCACTGCTTCCAAACGCGCATCACTGTGCTGCTGTTACGCTGCACACGAGAGGCTACTGCACGATACGACAATCCAGCTTCACGAAGGCCGATGATTCTCCCTCGTTCAAACTCTGTAAGTTGTTCAAATCTCGCTCTCTTTCGTCGACGAGGCATAAGTACAGATTGAGTTAACGTTTACCACTAGCAGATAACCACCGATAACCATACACGCCTCGCTACAGCCGTCTATTTATTCGGATCCATCAGCCGTTCAGAGGGCGCTGCTCAGCATACGCATGCGCTACGGATTTGCAATTCTAATCATTTGCATATCATGCGCTACTTTGCATTTCCTGAAAATTTCAGCTCACTCGCGTAAGTCCTTCATGGTGTTGCAATTTTCACAAACGTGAGTGTATTAATGTATCCGATTTCGGGTTGGATGTATATTGGAGGAAAAGGAATCAAAGTACAAAGTGAAAGAGTCGTTTTTTAATTATAATCAAGAAAATATCATTTATTCGTGACATTTAGAGGAATCAGGGCTAAACCCGTAACGCTCGGAGGATTAAAACTTTTAAATATAGTTTTTTTTAGTTTGTTTAAAACTTTCGCATCACTTTTATAATAACTGTTATCCCTCTCAGTATAGGAATAGATTTACTGTACATCTAATTCCCAATCATTAGCCACCGTGCTATGGAAAATTCCATCAAAATACATAATTTTTATACTTTATTTGTAAATCATGTGGAAATTCTGTGTCGAGGTTTTCACAGAAATGCGGCCACTGCATTTCTAGAATTTACAAAAATATTCTTGAAGACTGTAAGACATTTATTTCACTTATCCCTGGATTCAATTTGGTTACTTTTATCACACCTCCCCTCCCCGGGAGGTCGATGCAAAGAACTCTGCGAAACTACTGGCTTGGATCTGTACTTAGGAGGCAGTCTATAAAATCACGAACCTGGCTGTTCCACATGCCCGGCTGGGAGATACCTTGAAACAAAACTTTATTGACTCAGTCGTGATTGATCGGTGAAAGCTAGCGTAGTACTGGTAGGTGCAACTGACGACCAGTCAAATCTCCAGGCTTGCATGTTACCTGCCACTGTGAAACCTGCGAACCGGGAGTGGTGACCCTGAGAGACCAGGAGGTAGCAGTACATACTTTTAAGTTTTAGAGAACTTAAAAGACTATCGTTTCGGACTGAGGACCGGGGCTCCAGCATGATTAGCGTACATTTATCCTCTTGGGGAACAATAACTGGCGACCTAACCCTGCCTGATATGGAGGCCTATCAGTTGAGACTGGTTTGTGTAGTACAGAATGGTGGAGCGCGATTAACAAATATTATTATTATGACATCTCCATTAGTTTATATTTTATCACAGTGACAACTGAAATACAAATGATAACAGGAATCGTTTTGTTTTGTTCTAACTAGGATTCATTCAAATCAATGAAAACGATTTAAATATTTTAAACCAGTTGACTGAGATTCGATTGTAGAGCCATAAAGTTATTTCGAAGCAGGAGACATGAAAAACGAGCAATGGCCACGCCAGAACTCGAACCTCGGACCTCTCGAATATGCGCCGAGTGTGCTGACCATTACACTAGACAGATTAAGAAACAAGACAGATTAAGGAACAAGACAGATTAAGAAAGACAGATTAAGATCAAGACAGATTAAGAAAGCGGGAGAAATACCTTATACGACATTTTACATAACATCTAAATTTTCCTTTACTAAACTATGTGCGATTATCAAATACCAAACCATTACACATTTTATGATGGCAGTATATTATTATATATTATATATATGTAATAATAAAAAAAAAGTTTGAAG